>BQNB010029238.1:4630-55920 GCA_026074375.1 Tanacetum coccineum | reverse complement strand
GCAAGTCAACCTAGTCAACTTTTTAGGAAAAAGATCAACAAACTCACGGGTATGATATAAATAATTCCGGGCAAGTGATCACCCAGGTCGTTCTCCCAACAAGGTGTGAAGTTGACGATTACGTTTTTTGTTTGACTTTTGGATGCTTGAATACAAGAAGGATTTGATTTGGGTTTCTAAATTCTACGGGAAATTATGGAAATTTAAACTAAGGAATACTTAAATCTACGGGAAAAACAAGAAAGGGTACGGGAATTTAAACCTAATTCTACGGGAAAGCAATATAAGGCATTGGAATAAATCCTAATACTACGGGAAGCAATTAAAGGCAATAAAATAACTTAAAAACGAAAGTTATTAAAGCTAAAACCCTAAAAACGAAGAAAAACGATAACGGGATCAAAACCCGTTCTTTAAAAAACTAAATTCTACAAATTTAACCCTACAAAAGCAAATTTAATTTTCCTAAGTCCTAAATGATAAAATAATTTTTTTTTTTAAAAGAATTATATTTTTTTGACTTTTTTTAATTTATTATGAATTAAAAACTGTTTTACTCTAAATTAAATATTAAAAATACTAATCTAAATCATAAAAATATGAAAAAATAAAAAGAAGTGCATTGAACAGTGCTGGTTCTATGAAAAATAAAAGGGCTTAACCATCTTATCGAAATAAGCTGGAATAAGCCAAAAAAGACTGATAAGCTTAAATGCTAAAAAAAGGGTAAAAGATTAAAATGTGCAAAGTAAAACGAAAAAGACCCAAGGGCGGTTGGTTGTGGGTGGTGTGTGTGAGGTATTGGCTATAGAAGGGGGAGGTCATGGGTTCGACCCCCATGGCTTCCTTTTTGTTAAAAACATTTTTTTATTTTTCTTTTTAAAAACTTATACATAAGCTGGAAATAAGCAACTTTAACAAAAGTAGTTTTTATAAAAACTTATTTTTAAGCTGGAATAAGCACTTTTAAAATAGATAGTTTTTGGTTTTTAGACTAAGTAACAAAAAAAACTAAACTGTGGCTTATTTTAAACTTAAAAAGCACAAAGCAAAAAGAAATAAGCAAAACCAGATAACAAGTTATACTTAAAAAGCATTTAAAAGCAAACTTAAGCTAGGAAAATAAGCAAAAAGGCACTAAAAAGCATTTTTAAGACAGAAAACACAAAGACAAATTTTTAACTAATTTTAACTTTTAAACTAAGAATCAAAGCTAAAAAGCAGTTTAAATTGACAAATAAGCTAGAAAGGATGATAAGCTAACCTAATAAGCAACTAAGAACAAAAATAAGCAAAGATATAAGCTGGATAAGCTTTACAAAGCATATAAGCTCTTTGGCCCAAATCTGTCAGCCAAAATTACAAAAGCTTAATGAAAAATGCCACTTTTAAAATTTTACTCTTTTTGGTTTTCATTCAAAAGACAAATGGATTTTTGCAGCCCTACTTTAGACTATTAAAATAAGTTAAAAATTACAAAATAAGATAAAACAGATTAAATTTAGACTACAAACTACTTGTGCACTAAAAATCAGACCCTAAAACTTATGTTAACTAAGCTAGATTATAAAGCAAAATTTTCCACAGATTCAAAACATGGATAGCATGATCCTAAAATTTGAGATTTAAACAATGACAACTTATTAAAACTGACCTACAGACTAATTTAAAACTTGCTAAAATTGATTTGAGTGCCATAATACATCTTGAACACAATTTGACCTATTTTGGATCCTTGACCCAAACACCCCTTTAAATTCTGATTTTGCATTTTAAAGCTATAAAAGTTTGAATTAAGCTAAAATAAGTAAAAACAGATATAGCAATAGGAAAATAAAGAACAAATAAGCATTAACTAATGAGAATTAAGCATAAATAAGCATACTAATAAGCTAACAGTAATAAGCATAAATAAGCACTTAGAAAATATTTTAAAGAGAAAACAAGGTGTACCTTATTCCCTTGCTCAAAACAGGGAATTCAAGTAGCTTTTTCAAGCTAATCTACAAGCTCAGCTTATAAGAATAAGCTGTTAAAAACCCTATAAGCCCATCCTTGTCTGGCTTATCATCCAAAAGAGCTTAATACCATAATCCTTAACCAATGACTTTGTTCTTAAACAATAAGCTCAAGTAAGCTTTAAAAGTTAATTTGAGCTTAAGTGAGCTTATAGCAGCTTATAAAAATGACTTGTAAACAGGAATAAGCTTAAATGCTAAAAACATAAAAACTGAAATTTTCATTAAAAACTTAAAATGGTTACAAGGCTTTTAAAAGTAAAATAACAGAATTTAAAGACTTAAAACATAAATTTAAAACATTAAAAAGTAAATTACACTACTCCTAAGTTACACTAGATACTTTTTACAATGAAAATCCTAAACTATTTATAAAAAACTAAAGTGCAGGGTCTTCAACTTGTGCTTGTTGTGTTTGTTGTGTGAGGAGAAACCAAGCTTTAATCATAGCCATCAATTTATCTTGGTCACCAAGAAATGCCATCTGAGCCCTTCATCTTGGTTTTTCTTCATCAACGAATGAGAAATCAAAGGATTGCCAAGGTGGATTGGAAGCTTATGGGATGTGGGGTTCGTTTGGGGAAGAGGGTGAGAGTGACAGGTGAGTGAATAGTAGGGTAGAGGGTTTGGCGGGAAAATGGAATTGGGAGAGATATACAGTGTTTTGGTGAAACAGGGTATAAGTTGTGGGAAATAGCAACTTTGGTCCCTCAGTGTGATAGGTGTGTTTGCACCGTTAGTCCTTTTTGTTAGATATTAGAAAAAGACTCAGTCACCCCATGTATTTTACTGTTCATTATAGCTCGTAGTTTAATAGGTAAACGTATCACTTTCGGTATTGAACTGGGTACTAATACCCGGTGTATTGTAAGAACTATAAATACCTCTTCCAACTTTGGAAGAGGTAAGCATCTATTCATTTTACACACACTCTTTAGTGTGTTTTCCTTTTTTGGGTTCGTTTTTCGATGCTCGTTCCATTTTCGTGTCTCGGGGTTGACTTTGAATTTGACTAGGTTTGACTTGACTTTTTGCGCTCTTTTTATTCTCGTGCTCTGTTTTGTCGTTTGGGCTTTGTTTTTGTCATTTTCTTAGATATCCATGACATGCACAATATAAATGCAAAACACACAAATACAATGTATTCTTGGTATGTTTTTAGTCTTTTAAGCACGTTTTCCTAGGTAAATGGTATGTGTAATTAAGCACATACCATGAGGTGATGGGTTAGAGTTGTGTGCGAATTAATCAGCATGTTTCTAGAGGTTACGAGAAGTAAGAAAAGTTGAAACTTAATGAGGTGATGTAGGTGTTTCAACAATATAAGGCGGGTGTTCAAAGTCAAATAGTAGGATAATCAGTAGGGTCGGCAGACTGTAACGGGTTTCAAAGTTAGGCAAAACGTTATAATGTAAAGTCGTGAAAAGTTTTATAAACCATCGTAATACTCACGATGTTTTAGAAATAAACGAGACCATTGTGTCATTCATAATGTCATAGAAAAAAAAAAATTAGAGACCATTGTGTCACTCACAATGTCTTAGAAAAAATTTAGTATTTATATAGACAACCTTTATATAAATAAGTGGAGAAATATACGTAAGGAAAACGTAAACGCGGAGAAAAGATAAACGCGAGATAAACGTAAGCTCATAGCAAAGTAGAGCTCAAGGGCAAAAATAAACGCAAAGTAACATAAACGCAGGGAAGGATAAACGCAGGGCAGAGATAAACCCATATCATAGCATGTTTAAGGCAAAATGGTACTCACGTATATGCCATAGCAAAAACATGTATAAGGCACACGTAAAAGCACGTAAGGTCACATACTGGTTATAGACCAGACCTAGTTATATACTACTTGGTTCTCTATAACCTTGGCTCTGATTACCAATATGTCACACCCCCAAACGGGGCTTAGACGGAATACGTGTCCGGGGGCGTGACGTCATAATATACATCACACAAGATACAAAGAAAGACCACTAGTTTGGACGTTTTGAAAATCATATCTCGCTGTATTTATTAAAAATGAATAAGTCTTACAAGATTTGAAATGAAATTTAAAACGTTGCGGAAGCATAATTAAGTTTTTAAAAGACAATGAGTATGAATGATAATAAAGTCTTGAAAGATGATATCATATTACACATAGACTCCACATAGCACATCAGAGAAGTCCAAAGCTAAGTACCTAAAAAACATGCTTAAAACGTCAACATAAAGTTGGTGAATTCATAGGTTTATTTCAAACGTTATTAATGTGGACCACAAGTTTATCAAGACGTATGTGACAGTTATAACAGATACAACTTCACATAAAAAGGTATTTACGTTGCTCTAAGCTCATGACACTGAAGCTAATAATGAAAGATAACATATACATTGCTATAAGTATTTGCTTGCCATTACAGGTGTCTGACCAAAGACTACCTAACCAGTTTTGACATGACATATATCCGTTTATCGGGAGCCCCATGGGTAGCGAGCGCTACTCACCCGGATAGGGATAATTAGTCCCAATAGAACTATTTATTCACTCGCGCTCCCTCAACCGGTACTCCGGTCAAGAAATTGACAGTTCATGATAGTTCGGGCAATAGTGGTCTAAACGCTACTTAGGCAACACGTAAATAGGGATATCTCACGTATAGTACTTGCGTCCAGTTTTAAAAACAAGAAATGTTTCTCACCCCAAGTTATAAAACATTTATTCAAAACGAGTAAAAGAGTAGGGCTATGAACTCACCTTGATGATAAGGTAAAGAGTACACGTCAAAAAGTAGGGTCACTCGGAACGAACGGTGGTACACGGGTATGACCTAGAAGAATACGGGTTTCGATTTAGACTTGAAAAGTTAACGTATGTGATTGATGTATGAACGTTTATTATTCATTTCTGGTAAATGTTATTTGTGTATTAAAAACATTAGCGATCGGGTTTATGAAAAAGTCTTAAGTTATAGATAAATATGTACATAATATTATATTAAATATATCAATATAATATCATATTATTATTATTAACATCAAACAAACTTATTATTCATGATTCGACATTTTACCTAATATTCAAGAAATTAGTCAAAACATTTTATTATTTACGTTTTCTAATTAATTTCTAAGTATAAAGATTTTTACAAAATTTCGGCATGACCCGTTCGTGTTTACTCACTTTTCCAAAGTCGTAGACTTTATCAAAAACCATTTCCAAATCACTTTCAATTCGCTATTTATGCTTTCCAAACTCTTTTACTAACGCTTTCTATTTAAAACAACCCGACAAGTAACAAAAAAACCTTATTGGGCTTTTAGGCCCAATAAGCCTATGTAAACGATTTAAAATGCCAAAGTACAAAATAAATAAAGTCGATAACTAAATAATTAACAAACAAGTTCTAGGTTCATCAATAAGCTAACACAAGCTCATAATAACCTACCACAAGCTCATAATAAGCCGAACCCATAAGCTTACGAATAAGCATGGGTCGTGGGTTTATGTTATGGGTGACGTGGGCTTATAGGCCCATTAAGCTTTATTTGAGCATATGAGTTAAGTCAAATAAGCTTAATGTTTCATCTTTTCGAAACAAGCTAGATACAAGTATAATATTTTTAAGTTACAAAAAATAAATCTTAAATAAATATTTCTTTATGTTTTTCTTATTTATTCGTGTATATATAATGTCAAACAAGCTCAAAATAATCAAACAAGCTCTTAAATAAGCTCATAAATATAAGCCGAAAATTATAAGCTATAAAGTACAAATGTTATTACACAAAAATAACCACGATCACAAAACTATGATTTCCTTATGTTTTCCTTTATAAATTTCGAACCATAACTATAACGTTTTAAGGTTTATGTAGTTTCAAAGTCATTGTTTTTATAAAATATGTTGTACAACAAATGTTTATGCATCAAGAAGAGTTAGAAAGTACAAGTTATTTGAGGATTTGAAGACTTACAAAGAAAAATGGTTTTTAGAGATGAACAAAGATCAAGAACAACCCAAATGTTGTTTTACTTATACCCGAATGATCTTATTGATCAAACCTTCAACTAGTCTTCAAAAGTTATTGATCAAAGATGGAAAATGTATGAATTTTGTATGTGTTTGTGTTGGTTCGTGTGTTTTGGGAGAGACAAGAAAAAAAGAGAATGAAACTTGTGTGTGTGAAATGTGTAAGCAAATGTGAGAGTTAAAACAAGATATATGGTAAAAACATCACTCACACATACACACATACTAGTGTGTGTCGTGGGCTAGGGGGACAAGAAAGAAAGGACCAATTTGATCTCCTTATCACAACATAGTAAGGACGAAGTTAGTTGCTAGAATGATGGAAGGTTGTCCCATGGAATATTATTCAAATTTTGCAAACCAATGTTGGTGTATGTTTGGACGTGTATGTGCAAAGGGAGGGGGGACCAAAATGGTCTCCAAGATTCTAGGAAGTTAGTGCTAGTTGTTGATTTAATTTCTCAAGTATGCATGCACATCAAATGTTACTTGTTATTTTCGGAATACGCAAATATTGAAAACGCATAACGACTTCACGGAAAATTATGAAATTTTAAATATTGCTTTGAAATGAAAAAACATGGCAATTGCCAAAATACTACGACGTTTGGTAACCCGGTTCGCTCCCGGTGACGTTTCTCAGATAAATGCGGGATAACTTCCCGGTTAAACGTATAAATAGCACATTGTTCAATAAATTCAAATTATTGGACGGAAAACGGTTACGATTCTGAACGGAAAAATTACGGGTTGTGACATTCATGCCCATCTCTCACAACACGCCTCCAAGCCCATTTATGATGAGGTAACCCGTTTTGTGTAAAGCAACGATCACTTATACGACACACTTTATTGGTTTCTAGGGCAAAAAGTCTAGGGTAAAGTGACTTAAGATCAGAAGGCCCAATCTAATTGCCATGCCAGAAAGCAATACTTGAACCCGTCCCTACTTTACGAGTGAGCAGAAGGTTCAAATTCACACCAACAAAAGATAAGGAGCTGTTAAGGTTTGAAATGGCCCACCATGGACTCAAAGGCTGACGAGTAGCAGCAGTTGAACCAAAACCGCCACTAGGATCATGTATAGATGTGATGATTTGATGCCATAAGGATTGAGGTTCTGTATGGAACCTCCACACCCATTTTGTTAGCATTGCAAGGTTCATGGCTTGTAGTGAACCTACACCGAGACCTCCACAAGTGGAAGGAGAACAAATCTTTTTCCATGATATCCATGCCATCTTGTTTGATTCCATATCGCCTCCCCAAAAGAAGTTACGCCTAAGTTTCTCCAAGTACTTTATCACAACCCCTGGTGCTTTAAAGAGAGAGAAAAAGTATGTTCCAAGACTCCCAAGCACTGATTTGATGAGGGTTAAGCGCCCACCAATTGAAAGATTTTTAGCTTTCCAAGAGGTGAGACGCTTCTGAAATTTTTCAATGATGGCATTCCAGTTGCTCGACTTGTTCATATTGGCTCCAATAGGAAGACCAAGATAAGAACAAGGAAAGGAAGATGGTTGGCAACATAGTGTGGAAGCAAAAGTGTTAATATCAGTATTAGAGACGCCAACCCCGAAGAATTTACTTTTTGCGAAGTTAACTTTTAAACCGGATGCCATGTGGAAGCATCTCAAAATAAGGCAAAGATTCTTGGCATTGTTGAGAGACCATTTACCCATAATGAGAGCATCGTCCGCAAATTGAAGAATGGAGATGTCCACCGAATTTGAACCAACCTTAACACCTTCAAATACATTTTTCATCTTTGCTTCTTGAAGAGAGACATGCAATGCTTCGGCCGCCAGGATAAAAAGAAATGGTGATAAAGGGTCGCCTTGACGTAGACCTTTATTGATTTTGAATTCTTTTGTTGGCGAGCCATTGATAAGGACTGATGCATAGGCTGAATCCAAGCAACCATGAATCCACTTTCTCCATTTAACACTAAACCCCATTTGATCCATGATATGATCAAGAAACTTCCAATCAAGTGAATCGAAGGCCTTTTCGAAGTCAACTTTTAGAACGAAGAGACGTTCCTTCTTTTTCATTGCCCACGAAATAGTTTCATTGACCATAAGAGGACCGTCGATTATATGTCTCCCTTTAATGTATGTCGTTTGTACATCGCTAACCATGGTGTGAACTACTTGAAGTAAGCGATTAGCGAGTAGCTTGGCAATGACTTTGTATTGACAACCGATTAGACTAATGGGTCTATAGTCTTCGATATGGAGAGGGTTTTGATTTTTAGGAACAAGAGCGATGAATGAGGAGTTACAACCTCTCAGAATGTGAGAATCGATCTCAAACGTCTTTATCATATCAATAAAATCTTTCCCAATGGTGTCCCAATATTGTTTTATGAATTTAAAGGTAAATCCATCCGGGCCTGGCGCTTTTCCACCACCACAATCCCAAACCGCATTCTTAATTTCGTCCGAGGAGAACGGTGCATCAAGAATATAACTATCTGATTCTAAAATCTTTTTGAAGAGATTGCTAGTAAATCGAGGACGGGGGTTTAAGTTATCTTCAAACTTAGCTTTATGGAAATTGTAGATGTGTGAGATGATTATGGAAGGCTCTGAAATCCAGGAACCATTGTAGTAGATGCCATTGATTCTAGTTCTCGCAAATTTACTATTGATCATTCCGTGAAAGAATTTAGAGTTCTCATCCCCATCAACGACCCATCTTATTTTTGCTTTTGGTAAGAGATCTAAATTCTTGATGTGTTGTAGCTCTTCTAATTTGTTGATAAAATATAATGCCTAAAAACATTATTAATATTTTTCACATCTTTACGCTTTGATAATCACAAAATATAAAAACGTTCAATGTAAAATTAAACGTAAACAAGTAATTAGTAGTAAATTTTTATTTCGATAATTATATCACTTAAAGGTATGAATAAATAAATGCTTAATGCATTTTATAATCAAAGGAAATTTTTATTCAACCTCAAACTTTTATAAAATGTTGTAAACATTTTTATAAACATTACAAAACATTTTCTACAATTAAAAGAAATGTTTTATTCAAAATAAATATTTTGAAATTCAAATTTTCGACCTAAGAACGGCTAAAAAGTTCCAGAAAATTCCTCCTACACAAAAGACAAACTGGGGAGGCCCTAGCCTAGGGCGGCCCCCTTAAATACACGGGTGGCCCCCTTAATTTTAAGGGGACCGCCCACCTATTTAAGGGGACCGCCCCTAGGTAGACGCTCCCCTAGTTTGTCCTATAAATACTGGACTTTTCCCTACTATTTTCTCACCTTTTGCACTCATTCTTTCTGTTCTAAAACAGCCCACATATCTCACTAAAATTCTTTGATCATTTAATCATAAAGCTTTGTTTCCAAGTGATCCAAGCTTAATTCCTCAAGTGCAAGAGAAGAATACTTTCATCATCAAGTGAAGAAGTATTACACCTCAAGTGTGTATTGCAATCTTGTTGCACCCATATCACAAATTTGTAAATCAATTGTATATCTTGTATTTGTGTGTAGTAGCTATGATATGTGCAAAATACACGTATCCGTTTATACCTAAAATAGCCCAATTAAACCCAAAACAGACCAAAAATGGCAAAAATATGCTTGTATTTATGTTTTGTGTGTGCAGGTACGGATATATCAAAAATTACATGAAAACCATCAAAAATAGGTAAGCACGGACACGAGAACGGAAGAGTGAACAAAAGCCGGAAGTTAAAGTCAACCCTCAGTCAAACAGTCAAAGGAAAGTCAAACAGTGGTCAACTACAAAAGACAAAACCTAAAATATTCCACTTAAGTCCTCCAAGTTTTAAAAAATCACACAAATGGTCCCTAAACCTAAATGGGCCATACCCGGATCCAAAAGCCCAAAACCCTAGCCCACTTCCTGTCAATTTTTAAAGTCCTTTTTACCTTACACCTTTATAAACCAAACACAAGGACTACTTTTGCCAAATGCCCAAAGTTTAAAACGACTTTTACCTCATTTCAGTTATAAAAAAAGGGCGCGAAGACTTTTACTATTCATCGTCCCTTCCAGGAGTTTACGCTAAGTCAAATCAAGGGGTTTTTCTCAATTAAGGGGTGATTTAGACAATTCAAGAGCTCGTTAACAAGATGGCAGGGATAGATCAGTCAAATCAAAGTATTTCATTAGCTCACTCTCAAGCTCAAGCCACGTGTGACGAGGAGAAAGCACAAAGGGACGTGGGTTTTGCACTAAACACACTCAGTAAACAAGCACAAATGAGTCTCAAACGGATTGCCACGCTGGCAATCCGTGTGAGCTCAAATATGATCCAACGGCTATGAATCAAACCCCAATGATTGAAGAATCCAACGGCAATGATTGAGAGGAGCGTGCAGAGGAATTTAGAGGCCTAGAAGGATCTATGAGTGCCTATAAAAGGGCCTCATTATCACACAGTAGCGAGAAGTAGTTTTTTTAGTAGCTTTTAGGTTTTAGCTTAATTTTAATTTCTAGCTTATATAATTTCTTTTCAATCTTTGTAATCTCTTTTTAGATAATGTAATCAAGTTTTTCATCAATGAAATTTAGTTTTATTCTTAAATAAATTGTCATAAGCTCTTTCAAATTCACTTACAAGCTTTTATTTACCTATCAAATGTCAAGCTACTGTACCTATAAGCTCTCAACAGCTCTCATGAGTCTCTAAGCTCATGATTGAGCTCAATTTGGACCTAATCATACTTAAATTCATTAAACCAGTAATTACTTTTGCAATTTGGATTTGAAAGCTTTTGGAAGGGAGATCAATAATGGAAGGATCTCCAAGGACAATCACTGGCTTATCTATGATAAGCCAGAGCTTGTAGCAAAGCTCTAAGAGCATTCTAGCTTCTGTTAAGCTGAAGCTCAAGTAAGTTTCTCTTTTAAATTCCTTTTGTCTTTAATTTCTAGCATAAATAGTAGTTAAGGTACTTATTAGAATAGATCTGCTTATTTGCTTAAATTAGTTGCTTCTTTGTGCTTATTTCTCTTTACTAGTGCTTATTAGTTATATATCTTCATCTGTTTTTGCTTAAATAGATATAGATCATTAGTTTCTTATTTCTGTCATAAAAATCCATAAAAACCAAAAATATTAGTGTAATTTCTTAGATCTTGCATTCTAGCTTAATTCAGTAGTTAGATTATGTTATTTAAGTTAGTTATAATCTGTTAATCATCTGGTATTAAGGATTTAATTAGTAGATTTCATTTTAAGAGATTTTTCAAATCTGTCATAAGCTTTAAGGAGTGTTTGGTTTATCTTAGTTTGACTTCATTAAGTCAAAGGTTTTTGTGCAAAACAATTGAGTCAGCTTTGATTTCATTAATTATCATTAGGAAAAGAGATTTCATAAGCTAGTTTTTAAAAATGAGTAAATTAGGGCTTATTTTAGATGTCTCAGCACCAGGGTAATTTGAAACATTGAACAAGCCTTATAAAAGCTTGGGTACTTTCTGTTTTGTGTTCAACACACTCAAATAGAGGGCCTAAGTGCAGGTTTGCCTCTTGAAGTAAACTGCATTTGTGCTTTGCCTTTTTCCTATTTGCATCAAGCATACTGCAGTCTTATACTGCAGTAGCTTTTGGATCTTATTTGAGTTAGATTTGTTAGGTTTTAGAATTTAAAATTTAAGTTGCTTAAAGATTAGTCATAGCTAATTATATTTTAAGCCTTGCCTTTTAATTTCTAGCTTAAACACTAGGTAAATTTAGCTTTCAAAAGTCATCTAAAAAAACCAAAAAGCCAAAAACAGTAGGATTTAGAATTTAGCTTTTAAAATTTTGCTTTCTAGCTTAAAGTGTTTGATTTTATGATTTGGATTTATAGTCCATAAGTGGTTTAGCTAATTTGCAAAAGCTTAAGGTCTGAGGTTGCTTTTTGAGCATTTGAGCTTATATTGTTCTTAAGCTTTTTGATTTACTTTCTGAGTTTAGGACTTTGTTCACCAATTTCAGTTGTCTTGTAGTGTTTCCAGCTCATATCTCTTTTCTTAATTAGATTAAGCACTTCACAAGCTTTCCAAAACATCTTTTACTTTTCAATTTGAGCTTATTTTAAAGCTTGTGCTTGTTTTTAAGTGTCAATAAGCAAAAGAAGGCTCAAAAGCCACCTTTCTGATACAGCTTTTTGATAAGCTGTTTAAAAGCTTATTATTGGTTTTCAACTAGTGTTCTCTTCATTAAAGTTGCTTAAAATTAAGTCCTCTTTAAGTTCCAGCTTTTAGTTTTTCAAAAAAGTTAAAAAAAGAAAAAATAAGCAAAAAGGGTGCCATCACCCCTCGAACCCAAGACCTCTAGCTCACACGCACACTCTCTTACCAGCATACTAGGTGGGACAAATCGTTTATTTGTCCTTTCATTTAATTAATAAGCACTCTTTCATTTCCCTTTTAGTTTAATAAGCCGTAGCCTTTTAAGGCTTATTTCGAGCTTATTCGTTAAGCTGTGATCTTTATTTTATTTTTCTAGTATTCTTTGTAGCTTACTTGATTTTCCCTGAATTTTTGGTAATTTTTCATTAAGTAGATTAATTTCTATCATTTTTCGAAAGTTTAAAATTTTAAAAAATCATAAAAATGATAAAGTTCAAAAAACACAAAAAGTAGTTTATAGTTTTATAAAAAATGCTTTAGTTTTACATTAAGAAAAATCATTTTCACTTTTTTTTTAGATTTTAAATTTCATTTTTAGGCTTTTATTTTAAATTTTAAAAATAGAATTTTAATTTTTAAAGTAGTTAAAAATAGGTTTTTGAGTTTTTATGTCATTTTAGATTTTTCTAAGTTTAAAAATCATTTTTCTCAATTTTTAGGACTTTATTTGCTAATTTTTAGGATTTAATTAGATTAAAATAGTTTTTAATTCATAAAAAATCCAAAAATAATCAAAAAAATATTTTTCTTTTTCTTAAAATTTTCTTTTGTCCTCATTTAGGTTTAGAAATTTAGTTTGCATTTTTAGGACTTAATTTTAGTATATTAGCTTAATTGTCGCGTTTTATTTGTTTCTCGTTAATTGCTTAAGTGTTAAATTGCTTTTAATTGTTCATTTTTAATTGTTGCTTTTATTTAGTAGTAATAGATCATCAAATCATCTATTTTCTCATTCAAATCATAATCCAAGCTTAAACGTGGTTTCCATTGCACAAGTCGTTGGGGAAACGACCCGGGTGATCATTCTTATCCGGTAATATACGTATAAAAAATTATAATTATATATATCATTAAAGAGTGAATTTTCCCTTAGGAAATTTATTAATTTGCTCTAGAGATATTAATATGTAATATTATCTAAATAGTGTATAAAATTACAAATCAACTTTTGGCGCCGCTGCCGGGGACTTGTGTTAAAGATTCCTTCGTTTTACGTTTGTTGATTTGGTTTGAAGATCCTTTCGTCCTCGAAAGTTTCATTCTTGTTATATATTTCAAAAATCCAAAAAAAAAATTAAAAAGTAAAAAATATTTTTCTTTTTCTTTTTAGTATAGCTATCATATAAAAAAACAACAAAAAAAATTGTCCTTAAAAAAGAAATAAAATAAACAAAGTTGGTAAAAGAACACCAACATATAATATTCTCAACTGAGGTATTATCATTTCAATTTCCGGTGAACTTGGAATATAGTTCCCAAATCGAACCAAAGATTTAATACTTGCCATTTGTGTCTCTTACGAAGTACGGCTCACCTTGAAAAGCAATTTTTGAGAGTTACCGTGAAGTAAGTTGATTATTTGGTTTAAGTCTCTTCCGTGTAACCGTTAAAATTCATTGTTAATAAATATTCAAAAATAAAAAAAATTAGTGTAGAATTTTTCTTTTAATTTTCAAATTTTCTTTTTCTTGATTTTCTCTTTTTAAGTGCATGCGCACTCGTTCGCAAGCTCGTAACCGTAACCGTCGTCAACAACAACAAACTCCTCCGGTTGTTGTTGAACCTTTTGATTTAGAAGAACCATTTGTGAATCACGAGATCACAATGGCCGACAATCGTACCATGGCTCAAATGCTACAAGCTCCCATCGAGGGATACGAAGATGCAATTGTTGTTCCACCGATAAATGCAAACAATTTTGAGCTTAAACAACCTTTGATCAATCTTGTGCAAAGTAATAAGTTCACGGTAACAAGACCCTCAAGAATCATCTTCGATTTTACAACAAAGTCACTTCAACGTTTAGACATCCCGAATTCCGAACACTTACGTTAAGCTTTTGCTTTTTTCCTTTCTCTCTAGACGGTGAAGCCCGAGATTGGCTAGATAAGGAACCTCCTAGATCAATTCTCACATGGGATGACCTTGTTTCAAAGTTCATAAATCAATTCTTCCCACCTTCGAAAACAACTTACCTTCGGAATGAAATCACTACTTTTTACCAAAAACCAAACGAAACCTTCAACGAAGCATGGGAACGTTTTAAAGGACTTCTTCGTCAATGTCCTCACCATGGTTTCTCGGAATTACACCAACTTGATACATTTTACAATTCTTTGAATACCAATGATCAAGATGCCTTAGATTCCGCCGCGGGTGGCAATTTTCTAGACAAGATGCCTCGTGATGGTTTAGCCATAATCGAAAGTAAATCCAAAGTGCGTTATTCAAGAAGTCGTCCAAATGATTCAAGAGCAAGTACGAATGCTCCTTCTTCTACTTCTTCACCTTCTAATAATTCTTTTGAGATTCAACAAATGGCCGCCTTACTTGAAGACAAAGCTGAAATATTGAATGAGCCGTTTAGAGAAAGCGATTAGTGAAAAGAATGCTACGACTCCTGCTACCGTCAAAGCAGTCGAGGAAGTTTGTGTCACATGTGGTTCAAACCATAATTTCAACAATTGTCCGTTAACAAGGAATGATTTTCCCGTTTTTCATGATAATATTCATCAATTCCAACAAACCGCCGCCGTTGGCAATTTTGTTCAAAGAAATCCTCCAATTGTGGCAACCAAATGAGAAAACCGGGTTACAAACAACCAAAATGGTTCAAAACAACCAAGGGAAACCAAAGCCGAACCACGGAAACAATTTCAATTCGAATCAAACCGTTGGAGGCCAAATAACCAAAACCGCCAAAACAATCAAGGAGCCGTTTATCAAGCCCCACCATACCAACCACCAACAAATCAACCTTTGGTTAATCAAGCTTTACCTCCCGTTTCACAAATTCAAGGTGTGTCTAAAACGGATTTTGAAAGTTTAAGCTAAGGCCTAATTACCGAACATGAATATCTTGCAAATGAAGTTGATAATTTATCAAAGGAACCAAAACGATTATCCCAAGAGTTTACAATGAATCTCAAAAGAATCAAGATGAATTTTCAGAATATGATGCCGTTTCATGCAAAACTATCAAACCAACCAAAGCTTCAGTTCGAATTTTTGTTTCGTTACCAAGTCAATACCATTCCAACCCTAGGAACGCAGCCAAAGTGCATTACCACACGATGGTGCCTCATATACGACCTCCAATTCCACATGCCGTGCGTGAAAAGGAAAGTGAGGTGACAAAGGATACGGAGCTACCTAGCACCGAAGACATCCAACCTTAAGTTGTCCAAGACTTAGGAAAAGATAAAGAACCAATCAAAGAGCCTTCTTTTGCTCAAAAGACCAAGACTAGTTTGCCTTAACCTTCAAGATTTGCAAAAGAGAAAATCCAGAAAAGGATGAATATCCTTACTTCAAAGTTTATGGGAAATTTTTTCGTAATCTTCATTTTGAGCCTAAGTATGCGCGATGCACTCATTCATATGCCGAAGTTTTGCTCCGATTTTCAAAAAGATGCTTTAAAACAAAGACAAAGTTAATACGAGTTAACCCAAGACACCTTTAAATGAAAATTGTAGGTGGTTTCCTCAAAAAGCAACCTGAAAAGCTAGTGACCCGTCGAGTTTCTAATCTCCTTGTGATTTTTTTCAGAGTTCGATAGTTACTTAGCCCTTGCCGATTTAGGTGCTAGCATAAATCTCATGCCTCTTTCCATTTGGAAAAAGCTTGGACTCCCGGGCCTAAATGATACTAAGATGGTGTTAGAATTAGCCGACCGAACAATTTCCAAACCAACCGGTGTAGCCGAGAATGTTTTTGTTAAAGTAGGAAAGTTTTATTTTCCCGCCGATTTTGTTGTGCTAGATTTTTTAGCCGATCCACGAGTACCGATGATACACGTAATTACCTTTCTAGGACAGCTCATCTTAAATTTATGTTTAAGAAAGGAGAGATAACGCTTAGAAATGAATTGATCAAACTTAACCCTTAAATGTATGTTGATACTCCTTCTCTTACATATAAAACAACAATCTCGAATCTTTGAAGAAGTTGTAATCTTATAGATGTGTTACGTGTGAAGAATACTCACAAGAAGTTTTAGATTTTTCCGACTCAGTTACGTATGGCAATCCTTCTCCCGGATACGATCCGATTGTTTCAAATTCTTCTCCAACTCTTACTCCTTTCGGGGATAGTGATTTTCTACTCTTGGAAGAAGCTGATACTTTTCTTGCTATAGCCGATGATCCAACTTCACCAGAAGTTGATGAACATATCTATACCCAGAGGGGACTTCACCTTCTCGAATCTCTTCTCAATAGTGGAACCTTCGCCTTCACCAAATCAAGTAAAGTTTACAAACCAGGGATAAATCAAAAATAGCTATAAAGATAGGTAAATACTCCGACTCTTCAATCATTGAACCGTCCTTATGTTGAACTTAAGGACTTACCACCTCATCTCGAATACGCAAATTACGCAGATAACAACATGTAGCCTGTTATAAATTGCCAAAAGATTTTAGCGATGATGACAATACCGCTCTCAAAAATTTCTTTAAATCCCGAAACAAGCAATTGCTTAGAAGCACTCTGACATTCAGGTATTAACCCATAATTTTTAGTTCCGTCATAAAATTCTAATGGAAGATGACTATAGAACCAGCGGTCCAACATCAGAGAAGGGTTATTCCAATATTCATGATGTCATTAAAATAGTTGGAAAAACTCGTGTACGCTGGATTGTGATTACTAATCTCGGATAGTCCTTGGGAGAGGTCCCTGTACACTGTGTACCAAAAGAGGAGAATGACCGTAGTAAGCTATGAATGAAATGAATTAGTGCCACAAGACTATGTCACAGGATGCGAGTATGCATAAGATTATCGAAAGTGAATGAAGCTACAAGAAAAAGACCAATTCCTTTGCCGTTCATTGATCAAATGCTGAGAGACTCTGCAGAATAGTACAATTGTTTCCCTCGACGGTTTCTCAGGTTAATTTCAAATTCTAATCGATCCAAATGACGAGAAAAACACAGTCACTTATGCCCATACTAACGTTCGCTTATCCGCCCATTATGCTTTTGGTTAGCAATGCACCATGCACGTTGTCAAAGGTGTAAATGGCACTCATCATGACAAGATTGAAAGACAATGGAGTCTTCATGGATGATTACTCGTATTTGGAGATTCTTTTTCTACGTTGCCTCACCAATCAGAAAAAATGCTTAAACTGGTGTGAAGACAGTTTTTTTTTTGTGTGGATTTTTTGTGTGGGTGGGGGGGTTGGTTGTTGTTTGTGGGGGTGTGTTTAAAATAAAAAACTCAAAAAAAATAAAATTTGGTTTTAATGTGTTTGGGGGGGGGGGGGGTGTGGTGTTTATTTAATTATTAAAAATTTAAAATTGATACTAAATTGGGAAAAAAGGCCTTTTCAAGTTAAAAGAATGTATCGTACCTAGGACATTAAGATATCAAAGAAAGGTATTAATTCGACAAAGCTAAGATCGATGGATTCTAAGCACCTCACCCAACCACCGTAATGGAATTCAAGTATCTCGGGAATGCTGGTTTTTACAACAGATTCATCAAAGATTTTTCAAAGATCTCTCTACCCATGACCCATCCTTGAAAAAGAAACTCTGTTTATCTTCTCGAAGGAATGCATCGACGCATTTGAAACCCTTAAGATAAAGTTAACCCATGCTCCAATTCTAGTTGCTCCCGATTGGGACTTGCCCTTTGAAATCATGTGTGATGCAAGTGATTTTGCTGTTGGGCAGTCCTAGGGCAACGTAAGACCAAGCACTTCCAGCCGATACACTATGCAAGCAAAACTATAACCGAGGCTCAAGCACATTACACTACAACGGAAAAGGAATTACTTGCCGTAGTGTATGCTTTTGAGAAATTCCGGCCATATCTTGTCTTGTCCAAAAGCATAGTGTATACGGACCATTCAGCTCTCAAGTACCTGCTTGCTAAGCAGGATGCTAAGCCAAGATTGCTCTGATGGATTTTGCTGCTCCAAGAATTTGATGTTGTTATCCGTGATAAAAAAAGAGCAGAAAATCTCGCCGCCGACCACCTTTCCAGACTTGAAAATCCCCATCAAAGTGCGCTCGAGAAAAAGGAAATTACGGAAACATTTTCTCTCGATACACTTGGGATGGTTACCTTTCGTGATGATGATAATGCCCCATGGTTTTCCGATTTTGCAAATTACCATGCGGTGAATTTTGTGATCAAAGGGATGTCGTCTTAGCAGAAAAGAAAGTTTTTCAAAGACGTCAAACACTACTTTTGGGACGACCCCTTCTTGTTTAAGATATGTGCGGATCAAGTGATCCGGCGGTATGTGCACGACAAGGAAGCTCTCAACATCCTCGAAGCTTGCCACAGTGGACCCACCGGGGGACACTACGGTGCCAATTACACCGCTAAAAAGATTTCCGATTCAGGATTTTATTGGCCCACGATCTACAAGGATGCCTCCGACTTTGTCACTCGATGTGACATTTGTCAACGTCAAGGCAAAATTTCACAACGTGATGAGATGCCTCAAAATTCCATCCAAGTTTGTGAAATCTTTGACGTTTGGGGTATTGACTTCATGGGGCCGTTCCCGTCTTCAAGAAAGAACAAATATATACTTGTAGCAGTCTATTACTTGTCAAAATGGGTTGAAGCAAAAGAGCTCCCCACCAACGACGCCTGAGTTATTTGCAAATTTCTCAAATCTCTCTTCGCCAGAACAAAAATAATACGAAAAAATAAAAAAAAAAAAAAAAAAAAAAAAAAAATGTAAAAAAAAGATTCCGGATACCCCTCGTGCAATCATAAAGTGATCGCGGACCTATTTTTGCAATGAACCAGTCGCAAGGTCATGCTTAAATACGGAGTCACTCATCGTCTCTCCACCGCATATCACCCACAAACAAGTGGGTAGGTTGAGGTATCCAATCGTGGTTTGAAAAGAATTCTTGAAATGACCATAGGCGAAAACCGTGCCTCTTAGTCGGATAAACTGGATGACGCTCTCTGGGCCTTCCGTACAGCTTACAAAAACACCCACGGTGTGCACTCGTATAAAAAAAAAGAAAACAAGCTTGGTATAGGAAAGGCATTTCATCTTACCGTGAGTTAGAGCACAAACTTACTGGCCCTTAAAGCATAACAAACTTTGATATTCAAAACCGGGTGTCACAGAAAAGATTTTTCAACTCAATGAACTTAATGAACTTCGTGATCATGCCTATGAAAACTCTTTGATCTATAAAGAGAAAACAAAGAGAATCCATGACTCCAAGATCAAAAACCGCGTTTTCAACGTCGGTGATCGAGTCCTCCTCTTTAACTCTAGATTGAAGATTTTCTCGGGCAAGCTTAAGACCCGCTGGAGTGGACCATTCACTGTAACCCAAGTTTTTCCATATGGCACTATCGAGTTATCCCAAAACTCCGGGCCAAATTTCAAAGTGAATGGTCATCGTTTGAAGCACTACTTTGGAGGGGACGTACCACAATTGGTAGTCTCGGATCTCCAGACGTTCCCCATGGACCAATAAATTCGGGGACGGGTCAAGCATAGCGACCTTAAACAAGCGCTTCATGGGAGGCACCCCATGCTTATCAATAGTAGTATTATGTAGTAATAAATAAGTGTTTTTGTGTGAGGAGGCTTACCTCTTCCATTACCCATGTTTTGTCCGTGTTTTGTGTGTTTTGTGTTGTATGTCCAGGATTTCCCAGATTGTGAAGACTCTCGTGCTTGCAGTTTTACCCTTCATCCACAAGAGTTTCACATCCTCATCTTCATTTTGGAAATCCGATATCCTAATCTTATCGACTAACGTTTTATCTTTTGGCACACCTAATAAACAGCCTTAGATTTACGTAGGTACCAATTTCAAAACATCGTATGAGATGTTATATTCTAGTATGCGGTAGTCTTCGTTTGATTTTAGCCTCACCGATGTTGTTCACGAATCCATTTTTAACCACCAAAAATCTTGCAAAAGACCAAAAATGAAAAAAAAATGAAAAATGTTCAAAAATAAAATAAGTGTTTTGTCACAGTTTTGACTTTCCCAATGGGTAGAATGAGAATAAATTTTGACTCGGTAGGGCGTGTTGAACCCTAGCTTTGTCGCTTAACCATTTAATAAACGAAAGTTTATTAGGCTAAGCATTCGCAGTCCTTTTATTAGGAATTTTAAATTTGCGAAGAACGAGAAATGATAGTGTTGTTTACAAGTAGGATGCTAAGCAAGGATTATTCGGAAATCTTAAAAGCTTATAGGTGTAACTTTTCGCTTTTTCTCCCAGAAGCTCTTAACCTGACTAATAAACGTGCTTAATTTTGCTTTAACTTTAAACCGACATTTTCTAAAAAGAAGCTCTTCAGAAACGAAATTAATTCATCTAGTCAGCTTTATACTTGAGTTTCTAAAACGAAATTTTCTCTATTACGGAAAATATGTTGCAAAAAAAAATGAAAAAAATGAAAAAAATGATGAAAAAATGAAAAAATAAATAAATAATATAAACTGTGGGCTGATAAAGGTTTACTGCATCTTGCCGGCTCACAACCGATGTTGCAGTCTTCAAAACAAGGCCCATAGTGAATAAATAACAAAGCCAAAGGCATTCGTACGTGTCATCAATAAGAAACCAGTCGTTAGAACAAAGTCACGTACATCAGTCGGAGGCGTGACGAGTGTTGTAGACATGAAAAGATTACTTTATAACAGTATATAGCAATAAATGAAAAATAAATGGTTAAGATTCTTTTATCTAAACTCAATATACTTTTGAACTAATATTAACTTGCTTAAGACTTCCAAAGTATTTTGGTTGCCGTCGTAGATTATTTCGATAAGTAATCTCCGTGGGGTGTCAAAAACCTGGCACTTAGCTGATGGGCTAGACATTCCGAGAAGGAAAACTGGTCGCTACATAGAATAGTCACACAAAGAGAATCATTACAGTAATGATGTTATCGTGCATTGTAGAAAGTATTATTTTTATTTAAGCTGATCTAAGAAATTCAGCCAACAAGGAAGAGAGTTCCCGCTATTACATTGCTAACATTCTCCTGTGATGTCTCACCAGATAACCAAAGTCGAACTCGCGGATCTATCGAGAATATGCTGGTTGGTGGGTGATCTAGTCTTTTCCCCAGATTTCTTCAGAAATATCGTTATACACATAAACTGTACTACTTTCTAAATTGTCGATCTAAATTTAACTTAAAATTAAGCACAACCACTCTAAGATGAATAATTGTTTGGGAGCGAAAGTTGACAAGTTTATAGTTAAAGTATTTGTTGTTGTGATAGCATCTTTACCTGAACTTAACGTGATTTCGTTTTTAACGCTTAGCATGGGACTAGTGAAAAATCGTGAGCTATGAATTTATCCGTCAGGACATCCGTAGATTATTCTATGGGCGCTTCTCATTCTATGATCCTAGTGTTGATTAAATAAAGGAAGTCAAACATGTAAGTTAAGAAAAGAAAAAGAAAGATCCAAAAATATTAAGGATAGTTAGTGTACATAAAAAAATGGTGAAAACGGGACTTGTCGAAGCTATTGATTCTTTAGTCCCCCTTGACGAATACTTAGCTACTTTTTCGAGTAGTTAGTCGAGGGGATAAAGATTCTTGGTTTCTTGAGTTTACTTCATAACATTGCGTGAGGACACGGCAATATCTTAGTATGGGGGATTTTGGTATGTTGTTTAATTACACCTACCATTTTCATTAAAAACGACAAAATACTAAAAACGTTACCAAAAAATACATAGTATTAGGTATGTTTTGCAATAGTATTGGCAAGAAAACGATATCACACAAAAGGACGACAAAGCAAGCAAAAACAAACAAAGCCAAGCACGGGATGGAAAAGACAAAGTCAAATCGAAGCCAAAGCCAGACAAAGTCAAAAGTCAACCAAGTGAAGAAAATACAACTTGAGGGACTAAAATTGCCAAACCTCAAGTTGTATTACAAGAATAACAAGACAAGGACTAAAATTGGAAATTGGGGGAAGTATAACTTGAGGGGCCAAAGCTGCCAACTTATCCAAAGCCATTTTTTCTCGCCCAACTAAACCCAAGAACCACTCACGGGTTCCCTTCACCTTCTTTTACCTTGCAAACCATTCAACACCCTGGATAAAACATTTCCCCCTCCTCCACTATCTCCCCCCAGCTTTATAATTGCCAAGAGCAATCCCTCACCAGTTTCCAATGATTTCGATGTGCCCCCCGCTTAGATGACTCAAAAGAAGCACAAAAGAAATTGAAGGCTGAGATTTGTTTTAGAATCACCTCACACAACAAGCACACTTGGGGTTTTGTCTCTACAAAGAAACACAGAAGAAAGAAGAGAAAAAAGACCAAGAAACCAAGACCTTAATTCGTTTTAGTATAAATAGGGCCATTGTAACCCAAGAAAAGGGTCGTCATTTTTATCAATTTCTAGTCTAGTTCTTAGTTAAATTTCAGCTTATTTTTATGTAATTTTATTTTTCCAAGTCTTGCAACTTTAATTTCCGTCTTAATGCAAATTTGGAGTTTTTAAGTCAATTCTTGAATCTTTGGTACTACCTTGTTAAAAACAATATTAATATGTTTTAAGTCTGTAATAAAATCATATAAGTCATTTGTTTTAACTCAAATACTAAGAAATTAAGTAAAGTCACAGAAAATTCCACACTCAAATATACCACAGCTTATGGATGATAAGCCAGTTCTGGATGGGCTTATGGATACTACTAGCTTGTTTTACACAAGCTAGAGCTTGTAGATTCTTTGTTAAAACCCCGTTTTGACAGGTATTGTAAGTCTCTCTTTTTCTTATTTTTCTTATTTACTGTAGAACTGCTTATAGTGCTTATTTGTTACCTATATTTGCTTATTTATGCTTTATCATGATGTTTAGTGCTTATCTTGCTTAGTTGTTAGTTTAAAAATAGTTTGTGTCACTTTCTTAGTTAGTACTGGTAGTATGTTTGGTTAATACTGTTGTATGATTTTAGCTTATTAAAGTGCTTATTCATGAATAAAAGTTCTGTATAAGTGTCTTATTTTGTTATTTGATAATCTGTTTTTAACAATTTAGGACCAAAGCAGCTTAAAATAAAAAGAGAAAAATGTTTTGTGAAAACTTTAAGGGGTGTTTGGAACAAGCAGTACTAACCCATAGTTAGTACTGCTAGTTCTCTTTTAGGATTTTAAAGCTAGCAGTACTAACTTAAAGCTAGCAGTACTAACTCCAAGTTAGTACTGATAGTTAAAACTGTTAGTACTGTTGGTTCATTATTGCTTATTAGCTTATCATTTCTGCTTATTTAAGATTTCCTTAGCTTTTTAGAGTAGATTAAGCCCATTTTCGTTTACTGTCTTTAGTAGAGCTTATTTAAGCTTATTCGCCTTTTCAAAGCAATTTTAATAGTTTATCAGTTTGTTAGCTTATAGCAAATTTGCCATTTAGTTTAATCTTTTGCTTAATTCTATCCTGAGTTGCTTATTATTGGTAGTTAAAAAATCTTTATTATCCTATTTGTATTTCTTGTTTCATTGTGTTTGTAAAAGCTAGCATACTACTCAAAGCTACAGTACTAACTCTCAAGTTAATATGATAGTTATTACTGTAGTACTGCTGAGTTTTCTCGCTAAATTTGACTT
The DNA here is from genome assembly GCA_026074375.1 of Tanacetum coccineum. Classification (NCBI taxonomy): domain Eukaryota; kingdom Viridiplantae; phylum Streptophyta; class Magnoliopsida; order Asterales; family Asteraceae; genus Tanacetum; species Tanacetum coccineum. Next base: position 31,894 of record BQNB010029238.1, on the reverse strand, counting down.
AATTGTCTTGTTGAATTGCTTATTTAGGTTAGCTTAGTTTTTTAGTTTGTCTAGCCTGTTCTAGATTAATTGTGTATTTCCTTAAGGCTAATTTGAAGCTTATTTTCGTCTTAGTATCAACATTTTAATGTTTTCACCATTTTTAGCTTTTTATGCCTTCTCTAGTCTTATTTCCTTGCTATCTTATGTTCTTTAGCTTATTAGGTTTAGTGCCCAATCATATCCTTGTCATATTCAAACATCAATTATCAATTCGTCATTCGATTTTTCCATTCAAGCCTCGTTGGGACATAACGACCCAGAAATACTCCATACTACTTCCGGTTTCATTGATTTTGTGGATTTTGATCCTTGTTATAGTATAATATATATATATATATATATATATATATATATATATATATATATATATATATTTATTTATTTATTTATCTATTTTTATATAAAAAGGAAATAAGAATACGCGAGTCAACGGCATATTCATGCACATGATACGGCGTATTCACTAGACTGATTCGTATTTAGTTTGTTTATTTTAGTTTAAATTAGCCGTAGGTACCAAGATAGGAATGCATATGTTTTTCCTATTATTTACACAGGACCTCATGAAAGAAATATTGACGAATATTGGTGGAGAATTTACAAATCTGAAGATCTTGAAGTGTTGGAGTCTTGAAACTTCAAGGTGACTGTTCAACACATAATCTTGCTAATAAACTCAATATGGAGAATCTACCGAGCATATATATCAGGGGAGTTTCTCATTCTAATTCTTTTTAATTCCTTTATTATAATGTATTAATCTAATACAACTTAAGGACCGTTGTAAAATTCAAGTGGGGGGATGATGATATTATAAAGTTTTACTTTTCAAATTTTTTCACACTAAAATTGCTTAAATTATGCTCAAATTAAAAAAAAATTCAAGCATCATTTTGTGGAAATACTTTATACACATACCCGCACACAATAAACCCTTAGTTAGATATTGTGAGTATTATTAACCGTCAACCGTTCCTAAAGTTTACCCAAAATCCACAAAATATTATGGTGCCGTGATATAGTTTTACTTTAGGAACTTGGCTTGGTATATCTATTCGAGAGCCAAGTGAGAATTAACTAATGGATTTAGATGGAGTAAAGCTTTGTTTAGAATTGGTTAAAAATTTAGGATACACCCAAATCGCCTACATTTTGCTTTGTTAACTAACTACGCTTTTAATAACCCCCTGTATAAAAACGTTTGATACTCTCACTTTAATAGTAAGATACCCCAAGACAACCTCGTAATGCCAATCTTTAGGAAGCACACCGATCTTTGTTTCGATACATCCTTTACACCCTTAGCCTAGTCTGTTGGATTAAGTTATTTTAAATTGCCTAATGCTTAAAGAGTAAAAGATTGTATATCCCGAGTCTCTGTGTCAAAATTTTCTATCTTGGTACGTGTGGAGGAATTTGCACATCGCAAATGGAATGTATATTATAAAATTCAAAACTCGTGTATGTTTTACTACCATCGCGATAATGGTTACGTCCGAATAAAGAATTAGCAAACGAATTATCAGAATATTATGATCGTGAAGATGGGTGAAATTACTCGAGTTTCGAAGTATAGTAGTTAGCAAAAAGAAATCAAAAAAATTAAAAAAATGCGCAAACAAAAAGAGAGAAAGTATTAAAGATAAAGGTTTCACAAACTTACCGAAGAATTACATGAAGGATCGAATATTCGTGATACAACTCGACGATGTAGAGTAATGTGGTATAAAGTGGACTATATCGCCCCTTGCCATGTAAATTTTGTAAAGGATATGGATGATGACTCATTAACGGGAACGCCAATTAGGTTGTTGTATTTTGGTCGTATGATCAAGACGAAGTAAATAGTTGTGTCTATATCATTGAAACGGTCGGGAAAAAGAGTCCAAGCAACTTTTATTCTTTATACTTAATCTATTGTTTCATAATATTTTATTAACATACTTTTAATTTCTCTTTCCTAATCATTAACTATAGGTTTTACGCAAATGAGGATGTGATCGAGCATGCATGTCGAATTCCGTCGTTAATGGCCAAGTATGCATGTCCTCAGCTGCCTTGTTGGTTTTGTATTACAATTGGTGAAAGTTAAAAGAAGATTCATAACCCAAGTATTACTTCTACTATTCCTACACTTTATCTTAATCGAGGTAGGAGTGGAGCAGTCACATGTGTCTACCCCGTCGTTACGAGTGTGTATGTAGTTGACCTTTGTCGCCCTCCCTAGAATATTGGTATACGATAAAATAATAGTAGAGTAATCAACCTAAGCCATATCATTATAAAAACCCATATTTACCTTAATAAACTTGTAACTCCTTAGCTTTAGCGGTGGAGATGTGTATCCTTGCCAAGATTATTATAGAATACTCGTCACGACCGAGCAATTGAGCGAATTAGTTACATGTTACCACATAGATTAGTTGAGTGATTTGAGGTGTTTTTTCATCTTCTATTTCGTGAGGATTTGGTTGTGTAACTTGTAATAATCAAATAATGCTTAACGGAAAATATCCTTAGGATCGTGTTAAACTTCATAAGCTACTGTGAGGACAATTTTAATAAGTAGACTCAAGAGTGAGTGAAATTTTTGATGACATCAAATAACGTCTATTTTATAGCATCATTTATCCCATGTAATTAACCCATTTTGTATAATTCTTGCAAAGAATTGTTACTTAATCGTTTATATTTGAGAATTGCAATAATTACGGAGTACTTGGTGAATATTAGCAAAAGGCGTGCATTATGGAGCTTAAACGAAGATATTTTGAAGATTACTATTCTGCAACCAATACGCCGTATCCATCAAGGAAGATACGGCGTATCCGAGCCTGCAATCACCAAAGACCACAAAGGAAACAATTCCAATACGTCGTATCCAGGAAAGGCAATACACCGTATTCAAGCTATATGGGAATAAAATATTTTGGAAGATATCAAACGTGGTCCCTACTCCAAGAAACCCCAATACGTCGTATACAATACCTTGGATACGCCGTATTGACCCCGACTCCAGACCCTATAAATACAAAACTCAAAACAAGTATGTAATTGAGCTAAATCAAAATTCTCATGAAACCTAATACCGACAAAGACGATTTCAGAAGAGAAAAGGCAAAAAGGTGCTTGCAACGATTCCAATCCATAGGAGACAACGATGTAATTTTTTTTATACTTTTGTAATTGTTCAGTTTTATAGGTAACATTCGTTAACTCTGTTAGTTTTAGCTACGCTTAAAACTATTACACTTGTATTAATTATGATGTATTTAAGGCTAATACCTTTGGGTAAAAGCTATTGATATGAGATCTGAATGTTTGGTTATGTTTATAACTATGATTTTAATAACGATGTATGCTTGTTTATGGTTTACAAATATACATGTTTTACGTGCTTTTGTATGCGACCTATCATTCAACTGGATCTAGTGATACGGGCCAAGTAATCTAGATGCCGGGATATCTCTCCATATATGACTTTTATACATCCAGAATCATAGGAACACAACATAGTAGCGTCGTAAAAACGTCTAAGGAAACCTGTCTGACTTAACTAGTTAACAGAAATTGCTTTGGTTTATTAAACATGTTGAATAGTAAGTAAATCTTGAATAATTCAACAAATAAAGTTTCTAATTCCATTGGATAGTTGGACCGTAGAACTACTAAGTAAAAATTGCCATAAAGCATTAAGTGGGGTAAAAGTCACAAATGAGCTAGGGTTAAACAAGATCATCCCATTGTCTTAAATCCCAAACAATAGATTAAAATCACAAATAAGGATGCTTAATATGTACTAGGACTTAGTAAGAAGTCCCGCCTAATTCTAAGATGATATGCCTCTCAGAATAAGTAAACAATGCACTGAATAAACAACAACTTCTAATCAGATAAATGATGCTAATACATTTTACTATCAAAAGGCTCGACTGCTCTTTATCTTAGTAATTTACTTGCGTGGGTTAAAGTGTCTTGAATTGATTGTAGACACCAACCAAACCTGTGCCAGTCTCTCAGGCTGAAACCCCTTTTTGACCTGTTAGAATTAAGAATAGAACTAACATAGGATTAGCATAAGTTTGACTTAGATTAGAATTAACTTAGATTAGATAACCAAAATATAAATAAATTGAGAGATTTAACCTCGCTTCAAGTGTTCGACACCCTACTTACCACGAATCTACCACCGACCGGGTACACTGCCCGTTAAAGTGTTGTTTTTTGTTAAGTCGGCAAAATATAAATTTAAAACTTGAATAATAAAAATATACACCACACAACGACACATCAAACGGGAAGTTCACATCCCTCGACTTGAGATTATCATATAAAGCATTTCCATGTTTTAATGTACAAGATAATCAAACTAAGAAAATGAAAATAAATAGATAAAACTAAGATCATATTCTCTTTTTATCTCAAAGTTTTCAAGATATTTTCCAAAAGAAAATTAAAATTCTTTCAAAATTGGGTGCTCAACAAACTCCCACTACAAGTTTTTACTCTATTCTGTTACTGAGGGGGAGTATAATAATAAGATTCATTCAACATGCTCTCTTGTTCTCCTAAGACTTAGTTAGACTCATGTGAATTACCGGACATTAACTTGTTTTAATTCACAAATATTTCAAAAATTGTAACCAAATATGCAATTTTTGAGGGGGAGAATAGTAATTAAAAAGTGATCAATAAAGCTTAATATGGATACGATCTTCAATATGTAAGTGCGTTCCCAAACCTCGCATGTGCAAAACTTTTTCATAATAGGTGGTCATATGTATGGAAGAGGAGCATTTGTAACACTTAATGTGTCCAAAATGAATTCTCAACACGTTGATTGATATTTTAAATGTTATATGGATCTTCATGGCAATACCTAAAGACCGACCAACTGTTGTTTGTTACGGTGTTAATAAGGTGGTTAAGGATAGGTACTTTTGTTCCATGATCCAGCCAGAACCAGAGGGATCTACCCAGGGATACTCCATTAAATAGAATAGAAGTCCTTATGTATGATTGAAAAAAGAAGTAAAGTGAGATTGGGAAAAATTATATCCAAGGCATGAGTTGTCACACCCCGCCAAGGCAGAAACACGAGGCGTGACGAGAAAGGGAATCATCACACAAAAATTAAAAAGGAATCGGAATCTTTATAAAAAACAACACTTTGGCGACTATATCGAGAAAACTAAAATATGCCAAAAAAACAATGAGTATATGAACCCACGCTAGTGTCATGAAAGAATACCCACACACATCAACAAAAACGCAAAATGGCGTCTGACATAGAAATGAAGGAAGTTCTGCCAAACCCCCCGCCGGCCGCCCACCCGCTCCCCGCCCGCCCCTTCCCCCCCCACCGCTCCCTCCCACGGCCTAAACACATCAACAAAATCCAAAAGGCGTCTGACATTGAAATGAAGGCAGTTCATGTCAACGTCATGACATGCAAACATTCAAACATCCTAACAGAGCAAAACAAATAACATTCATTATCCAAAACAAATAACAAAATCTAGATAACTAAACTTCGCCAGCTGCCTACGGTCCATCTAGCCACTTTTCCTAACTTTAATCTCATCCTGCTGAATACCTGAAAATGATGCTTATACGTCAACACAATGGTTGGTGAGAAACATAGGTTTTCAGACACACATATTCAATCCATTTCCAAAACGATTTATCCAATTTCTGTGATTATAAAACAACACATTTTGCATGATAATTATGCTAACTAACATACAAGCTAACATGCAATTCAATCCAATCATATCAAACCAACAAATCATATACTGGGTAGGCGTACCCATCCGATCCCTCATAACCAACACTGAGTAGGCGTACTCATCCGATCCCTCAAACACCAAGCATACGACCTAAATCGCTCTTGGATCATACCAAATCCTTTACCCTCTAGCTCAGTCCATGGATACCCGTAAGTAATCCTCCTGACTAGGCAATAATTCCTTCAACTAAACAGGCCAAGATACCTGCAAGTAACCCTCCTGAATTAGTCTACACATCAATATCACATCACATAACATGTAGCAAATAACGCATATCAGTCACATAATAGTCCATGCATATAATCACAGCAATTTAAAACTCATTTCAACACTTGCATCATTTCCATCCCAAGTTTAAAATAATGTAAAAAGTAAGACTATGTAACTCACCTGAATGCTCAAAACACAGCTTCTAATTCCTATCACGCAACTATACAAACAAATAAACACGGTTACATGCGACCAAACTAAAAGCTCTAGTCACACTAGTTAACTATAATTTGTAAAAAAAATGCCATGACATCTTTTTAGTGTGAATTTACCCTCTCAAAAACCTTACTTAACTGCGACACTTTAATAATATATACACAAAAAGCATCTAAGTGCCTCTATGATTTACTAACTAGCCTCGTGATGTCGCCAACACTCAATTACATGCAAACACTATCCCAAATAAAATCCAACTTCAAAACTGTCCCAATTCGGATCTGATTGCACACTAAAAAGTATGGCTCTAACTTTCATACTTAGACACACAATCAGAAGCTCTCCTTCTAGAGTTTCTTTATATACATATAGAACTTAATTAATGTAGATTTTCTAACCTTAATTCCACTTTTAAGTAGGTATTACCCTCAAAACAGAACCCTAAATCTGACCCGTATTTACTGTTTTGACAACTTTTCTTGTACAATCACCAATATTTAGACCAACATATCCAAACTCCAAATCAAACGAGTCTGGTACTTGATACGAAAACTAGACTCTTTGAACTACATGAATAGGCTTTTGTGAATCATCATTCACAAGCAAACCACAATTTCTTTAACATCAAGATATCTCAGTTGAACACAGCCCTAAATGCTGCCAACTCTAAATCATAACATAACCGCGATTTTTAACCCTAACCGCTTACACCATTAAGATCCAAATAAAATCATTAACAATCTAATATATCAAAACTCTAAATTACTGAAGTTTTTATAAACCCTAATGATCCATCATATTAATTGTTACATGTTTTAAAGAAAACTAAACAAAAGCTTAATTGAAACATACATAAACCTTGATTCTTGAAACTCAATTCACCAACTCGATCTTGATAAAAAAAATATTTTTTTTTCTTCTCTTGAGGGATTCGGCCGATCAAAGGGATAGATAGATGAAAAATCATTTAGGGATTATTAAATTTGGTAATTTATACCTACATATCAATCCTAAGTAGTAGTCAAAGTTTGTTTCCTTTTTCTTAAATCCGGTCAAACACCCCTATATATATATTTTTATTTTTCTTTTATTTATTTATTTATTTATTTACTAATTATACTTCACTTGACCGATTAAGTTCTTCATACAAAACCCCAAAGCGCTAATTTTGGACGACACCTTTTTTAGCGACAATAAATCGCAACACTACTAGACTTCTTAAAAACATCGACGATTATCTACACATTTACATTCACTTTCTACTAATTAGAATCAGTCTACCCGAGAACATAATAGCTGCACAGAATTTCACTCACATTAACCTTCTTTTCCATCTTAATGCATTTTTTCCCACAACCGCGTTTAACACAAATTATCTTACTATTTACATAGCATTGCATGCATACGCCTTTCCTTTCCCAATATTCACTACGAATTTGGAACCAAAAGAATTACTTATCACTAAACATAACACACTCAAAATGCGGATGCGCTCATTCGATCGATAGCACATTCACGTCTATATAGAATATCTCAAAGTATTTACAAAAAATAGCAACAAATAGGATCCTTGAGGCAAAGATTAATGCAATTTTACACTCACAAAATATATAATAGAGAACACATTTAACCGGTAATGTGAGTACCGTGCTACGACTGTCCACAAGAAATGTGAATTTGATACCCTCGATCAGTTTGGACAATGATCTAGATGAATAGTGATTAGACACAAACTTTTATTTGATTGATTTCTATGGACTAAAAACAATTAAAACAATTAAAAATCAAGTAAAAACTGTAACTTGCGACAAAAAACTGGAAACAATGATAAAACATTAACCGAAAATTAGGCAACCGTAACCTAGAATTTGAATTAATAATCTAATTCTATGAGTAAAAATAAAGGGATTTGTAAAATTTGAAAACTTAACGAAAAATTTGAGAAAGAAATCAACAAAAACGAATAACGGGAATCGAAAACCGAGCCCAAAAAGCTAAAATGTTCAAAAATAAACCTACAAGAGTCAAACTAATTTTCCTACGTTCTAAATGATAAAAGAAAATTTTCTAAAAAAGATTTTTATTTTTTTGATTATTTTTCTATTTTTTATGATTTTTTAAAATTTTTGATAAAATAAATATTTAAAAATACCTAAACGAACTACATAAAAATTCTAGAAAAATTTTCAGAAAATAGCTTAAAACTAATTAAAATCCTAGAAAAATAAACCCGGAATGCACAGCTTATCAAAAAGCCACGAAACATCAGCTTTCTCAACGCGATCTTATAAAGGCTTAGTAAGTGTGGGAAACAAATTTATGAGATTATATAAGAATTTAATGTGTGAAGAGTCTATTGCAATACAGACACCAAGGCACAGCGGTAGGCATGTGGTGAGGTGGACTGTGAGTTAAAAAGGTTGAGGTTGCTTCGCGAGGTCGGGGGTTCGAGTCTTGCTCACCCCCGACTTCCACTTCCTTTTTTTTTATAAAAAAACTTTAAAAAGAAAAGTTGTAGATTGAGCTTTTTTAAACAACTTTAACAAAGTCACTAAAAGCTAAATCTAAAAAATAAGCTCACAAACAGCTTATGAAGAAGCTGTTTACAGAAAGTTAGCCTTTGAGGGCTAAAAAGCTATGATTCACTAAAATAAGCACACAGATCTCAAATAAGCTCTAAATTCAAAACCAAAAGCTATTTTAGAAAGCATATGATATACAGAAGCTAAGTTTGATAAGCTAATTGTCCTAATAACACTGAAAGACTACTAATTTTATAGATCAAAACTGCTAACTCAGGAAAAGTATTAAAATGCTCAAAATCAAATTAACCTAAAATGCTCAATAAGCTAAAACAGATCCTAAGCTTTTGGAATCTTAACAACCTACTTATAAACTATTAATCCAAATTATAAAAACAAATTCTAAAAGCTATAAATCAAAATTTAAAAGCTAAGTTCTAGTTACTACTGTTTTTGGTTTTTTTTAGGTTTTCTTTTTAGGTTTTTTTTTATGAAATTTAAAAGCTATTTTACCCTAGGAAATAAGCTAGAAATGAAAAACAAGTTTTAATCTATACTAAGCTATATAAAAACTATAAGACTACTTAATCTTAACTTCTAAATTCTACTTAAACTGGTTTAAAAGATGATCAAAAATGGACTGCAAATGGTCTGCAAATGCCTATCTGATGCAAATGACCAAATGGTTAAAACCAAATTGCAGGTTACCTTAATGGTAAAACCTGCAATGAGCACACTCAATGAGTGCAAATGAACTCCTATTAATCAAAATCCAAACCTAGGAAGGCTTGGATCAAATTTTAACAATCAAAGAAAAAAGGAAAAACTCCCCTGGTTTAGGAACAAAGAAATTAAGCTTAAACTTTTTATATTTTGAAATCTAACCTAAGAAAACAATTTTATTACTGATTTAAAGTGATAATGAAAATGACTTAAGCAAAGATCACAACTCAGTTTGACTTTTAAGGGTCAAACAGTACTAATCCAAACACTCCTTTAGACTTAAGACCATTATACAACCACTAAATGAAATCTAGCTAGCAAATCTAAAGTACCAGATCTCAAATAGCTTATAACAAGCTTGATAAACATAAATCAATAATCAACTAAGCTAGAATTAAAGATCTACAGATTAAGCTAATTATTTTTGGCTTTTTGGTTGATTTTATGACAGATTTAACAAACCTAAGTTCTAAACTTCTTTAGCTAGAAATGGATGCAGACACATGATGAATAAGTTCAATTAAACAAATAAAAACACAATTAAGCTAGGTAATAAGCAAAATAAGCACAAGCTAAGCTAGAAGATAAAGACAGGAAAGTAAAGGGACACTACAAGTCAACCCTTAGCTAAACAAGGGGGGTTTCAATAGCTCACGGAGCGTATCTACATCTCTAGCTTATCTTTTGGATAACAGTTAAGTCCTTGGAAGCTCTTCCATTTTTAGCTTCCCTTCCATAAGCCTTATATCCAAATAGCCAAGGTTTTTAACTGTTTTTAAAGTTATAGTAGATTAAAGACTAATTGAGCTTAACCTGTGCTTATAGACTCAGATAAGCTTATAGAGAGCTTGTGAGAATAGCTTATGAAACATTTGATCAAAATATTTGAGATTTATATAAAAAGCTCTATAAGTAAAACAAGTTATGAAACTAAACTTACATAAAATACATTTAGATTTTATAAATGCTAAAAACAGATTACAGGATTTGAAAGATGAAATTACAAAGACTGAAAATTACATTTAAATGAAAAATAGGCTAAAAGCTAAATTAAGCTATTCTAAAAGCTACCCTCGATACGTGTGTGTGTGAGAGTGTGTGGCTATATATAGCCTGTCTCTGAAGCTTCTAGTCCTCTTGGTAGTTACACGCTCCTTCCTCTCTTGGCCCTTGATCATATGCTAATCATTGGATGCTTCTTATCCACCGTTAGATCATTATTGAGCTCACACGGATTGCCAGCGTGGCAATCCGTGGGTTGTAGCTTCTTATGTTTCTTCTGAGTGTCTAATTAGCGTAAAATTATCCCTTTCCTTGTGCTTTCTTCTATCCAACGTGGCATTCCTTCTTTGGTATTGGCCAATGAGAGAGGCGTAAGGACGATTTACCCTGCCATGTTGTACTTTGACACCTGAATTACCCTTTCTAGCCCTCAATTTAAACTTGCCCTTTGATTTGACCTTGGGTAAAACGGGGACGATGGGTGAACAGTGGTAAAACCACTTTTCTCGCTTCTTTTTCTTTTATAAAGGTTGGGGGTTTGACTTTTGTTGACCCAAGATGTATAATTGACTTGGGTTTGGGCCGGGTTATAAGGGATTTGGGCCAGGTTTTATAGTATTTGATTAGTTATAAAAAGAAACAATTGTTTTAACTTTATAAATAAAACTTAACGACCGTTAGGACTTTTAAGGATTATTTTTTTTGTAAATTGGTTTATAAATGAGGGACTGATTTTGAAACTTTGGGATTTTGTCTTTTTGTGACTTTGACCAAGGGTTGAATGAGGTTTGACTTTTTGACTTTGATAGCTTCCTCCCGGCTTCTTGTGTGCTCTTCTGTTCCCGTGTTCGTGTTTGCCCAGTTTTAACCGTTTTCTTGTGATTTTTGCAATATCCGCACCTACACAATAAGAAAGACAAAACAAGCAATATACAAGACTTTAATGCACAGTTTTGGTCTTTTAAGTGTCATTTTTATATAAAAAGGATATGTGTTTTCACACATATCAATCATACACCTCCAAACAATATCAAGCACCTTTTCAAACCACCTAGAACACATGTAAAACACATAGCACACAAGAAACACACAAAATGAACTTTTAGCCATTTCTAAAGGTTTCACCAACCTCGTTAAATCACAGATGTTATAGTATCCCCTCTTTGAGGAAATCTCGTCCCGAGATTTAACTAGCAGGTTCAACAACTTGGTCCACGAACAACTGTGGATACTTAATCCTCATTTGGTCTTTGTGTTCCCAAGTAAACTCAGGTCCACGCTTCGAATTCCACCTAACTTTCACAAGCGCTATATTCCTACGTTTTAACTTCTTAATTTCTCACTCCATAATCTCTACAGGTTCTTCGACAAAATGAAGGGTCTTGTCGACCTTGATCTCATCCAATGGCACATGCAAATTAGCATCCTCCAGACACTTCTTCAAATTTGACACTTGAAAGGTGTCATGCACACTACTTAACTCCTCAGGTAACCTCAACCTATAAGCTACAAGACAAATCCTTTCAAGGATCTCAAACGGTCTTACATATCTTGTTGCTAACTTATCCTTCTTTCTAAAACGTACTACGCCCTTCCATGACGACACCTTTAATAACACCTGATCACCTACCTCAAACTCTAATGGTTATTCATGTTATCCGGAAATAAACTCTGTGACGATCTCGTCGCCGCTTTGCGCTTTTCCTTATCACAACACCGTAGCTGTGTCTCTAATACTAACTCAGTCCAATCAAACACCTCAACTATCTTTGACCATAACACAGGCACCTATACTGTCTACCCTTATAAGGCCTCAACGAAGCACACCGAATGCTCGAATGATAACTGTTGTTGTAAGAAAACTCGGCTAATGGTAGATGAACATCCCAACTACCACCAAAATCTATAACGCATGCCCTTAACATATCCTCCAAAGTCTGAATTGTACGCTCACTTTGTCCATCCGTCTGCATATGATAAGCAGTACTCAAGTCTAATCTTGTCCTTAACGCTCTTTGTACCGTTTGCCAAAACTGTGAAGTAAATCGCCCATCTCGATCCGAAATAATCAACACGAATACTCTAAGACGTGCTACAATTACATCAATATATAATCTCGCTAACTTCTCCGTATTAAAATTCTCATGAATTGCTAGGAAATAAGCCGATTTGGTAAGTCTGTCGACTATTACCCATATCGTGTCATGCCCACTTCTTGACCTAGGTAACTTGGTAATAAGATCCATAGTGATCCTATCCCACTTCACTACGGTATCTCAGGTTGTTGCAGCAAACCCGAAGGTCTTTGATGCTCAGCCTTTACTTTTTCACAAGTCAAACACTTACTAACGTATGTAGCAATATCTCTCTTCATTCCCCGCCACCAATACATATCACGCAAGTCGTGGTACATCTTATCCGCTCCAGGATGCACAGAGTAGTTAGACTTATGAGCTTTGTCCAAAATTACCATTCACACATCTCCTACTAAAGGTACCCATATCCTATCCATAAAATACAAACTTTCGTCTTCCTTCCTTTCCATCTGCTGATCTAAACCATGTAGCCTTTCTATAAGAACGTTCTCTTGTTTGAACGCTTCACCTTGGGCTGCCAAAATCATCTCCTTCACTCCAGATTGAATGGTCAGATACATTGCTCAAACTCGTCTAGGTTTCACCCGTTCTTTCCTACTTAACGCATCAGCCACTACATTCGCCTTACCGAGATGGTAGCGAATCTCACACTCATAATCGCTAAACAGCTCGATCTACCTCCTTTGGTGCATATTCAACTCCTTTTGGTCGAAAATATGCTAAAGGCTCTTGTAGTCCGTGTAGATGACACTCTTCGTGCCATACAAGTAATGCCTCCAAGTCTTAAGAGAAAACACGATAGCTCCTAACTCTAGATCATGTGTTGTATAATTCTTCTCGTGAATCTTAAGTTGTTTCGATGCATAGGCGATTACCTTGCCTCTTTGCATGAGCACACAACCTAGTCCTTGATTCGATGCATCGCAGTAAACTATAAATTCTTTTCAATTCCTTCTGACCGACAAGATAGGAGCATCATACAGATTATTCTTCAAGGTCTGAAATGCTTCTTCCTCTTTTCCGCCCCACTCAAACTTTTGGTTTTTCTGAGTTAGCAAAGTAAGAGGTTTAGCAATCTTGGAGAAATTTGCGATGAAATGGCTATAATAGCCAGCTAATCCCAAAAACGATCAAACTTTCGATGGCGTTATAGGAGCTTTCCAATTCTTCACCTCCTCTATTTTACTTGGGTCTACGTGGATACCACTCCAGTTAACCACGCGTCTAAGGAAATGCACTTACTGTAGCCAAAACTCGCACTTAGAAAACTTCGCATACAACTTCTCATTTCTCAATAACTCCAACACCAACTTCAAGTGAACTTCATGCTCTTCCTTCGTCTTTGAGTAGATCAGAATGTCATCGATGAAGACAATGACAAACTTATCTAGATACGGTTTGCACACCCGGTTCATCAAGTCCATGAAGACCGCTGGTGCATTGGTTAACCCAAATGGCATAACCGTAAACTCAAAATGTCCATATCTCGTTCGAAATGCGGTCTTTGGAATGTCATCCTCATGCACACATAGCTGATGATATCCTGACTGAAGATCTATCTTAGAGAAATAACACGCTCCTTGCAGCTGATCAAATAAGTCATCGATCCTAGGGAGTGGATAACGGTTTTTAATAGTTATTTTGTTCAGCTCCCTATAGTCGATACACATACGAAAAGATCCATCCTTCTTCTTCACGAATAACATAGGTGCTCCCCACGGTGAATGACTAGGTCGTATGAAACCCTTGTCTTGCAACTCTTGGAGTTGACCAGACAATTCTTGCATTTCTGAGGGTGCCAAACGATATGGAGACTTCGCGATCGGTGTCGCTCTAGGAACTAAGTCTATACGGAACTCAACTTGTCGCTACGGTGGTAGCCCCGACAAGTCTTCCGGAAACACATCGGTAAAACCTCGCACCATGGGTATATCACTTATCCTAGGTTCATCTACATTAACATTCATTAGGGCTTTAGCGACTTTCCAAATATGTTCCCTATGAACTTGAAGTATCCTACCCTCATCTATTGGTATCTCTACTACTTTCTCGTGACATACTATAACAGCCTTATTCTTGGACAACCAGTCCATCCCCACAATCACATCAAAACTTCCATGACCCAACGGTATCAAGTCTATAGTGAACAAGGAATTTCCTACCATCAGCTATTTCTATCGCATAACCAGGGTTTACAATACAAGGTTCCACATTTAGCAAAGGCGCAAACTCAGTAGAAATAAAACTAAAATCAGCTCTAGAATCGAATAGAACAGTAGCAAATTGATTGTTTAGAGAAAATGTACCCGTCACAACTTTGGGATCCTGCCTATACAACATTCCCATTAAAGGCATTTCCTCTTGCTTGGTTCCCATTATTTTGGGTGTTCTTATTTCCCTCTAAAGCCAACGGGTTCCTTGCTGGTCCAGTTGCTTGTTTCCACTTGGGGCAATCATAGCGAAGATGGTCAAGACTCCCACATTCATAGCATGCCCTCTGATTCTGCCATATCTTCACCGCATTCACAGGCGCCACTTGCCTAATTGGTGCCCAACACTGTCTCGCAAAATGACCCGGTTTCTGGCAGTTATAGCACAGCTTACAAGGTGCATTCTCCGGGTGGAAAGTATAACACTTAGCACACTTAGGGTAGGTGTTCACATTGTCACTCTTGGGAGGAAATGTCGCCACATACCCCGATCTAGTCTTAGATTTCTTATTGTCTTTCCAGGTTCTCCCTTGCCTACTTGATTCCTCCATCTCCTTCCTCTTATCATTTCCCTTAGTCAATGTCCCACAATGGACAACCTCATCAATGAGTATTCCAGCCGTCAAGATAGCACTTTGAATAGTAGTTGGCTGGGTCTCCCTAAGCATACCACGATTTGAGGTGCCAATCCATGGATGTACCTCTTGATACGCGACGATTCAGGAGTAACTAAGTGAGGAACTAGTTTGGCCAGTTCATGGAACCTGTCAGTGTAGGCGACATGATTGGCTCCTACCATAGTGTGGTTCCAAAACTCATTCTCCAGTTTCTCCATCTTGTTGCTTGGACAGAACTCCTCCACAAGCAACGCCTTAAAGTCATTCCAACTCATACCAATTGCAGCTTCACGACCTTTTACTTGGACTTGTGTGTTCCACCATGTCAAAGCTTTATTCACAAAACAACTAGCAGCATACCTCACTCTTTGGTTCTCAGTACAACCACTATATTCAAAGACCGACTCCATCTTTTCTATCCAATGGGTGAGTGCTAATGCACCACCCTTTCCATCAAACTCCTTAGGGTTACAAGCAGTGAAAGTCTTGTAGGAACATCTATCGTTCCCACCATTTCCATTTCCTCCATTTACATGTTCACGTTAGCAGTCACTTGAGTGACGATCTGGGGAAGGATATTCTGCAGCTGATGTGCAATTATTGTAGCAAAGTCAGGATTCGGTTTTGGGCTATGTTTCGAGGTTGGGTTTAGACGCGTAGTTCGGACCATGTTTCTATAAAGGAAAGGAATAATATACATTAAACGGGGAAAGACGAATTTCGATCCTATACTTCTATAATAGTATATATATACATACAACTATTATAATACTATACACCAAATGTGTCCATACTAATCAATGTAACCAAACATTGCAAGTCAACTTGTTCGTGCGGCCGTGAATAATTATGTTGGCCACCATAATTATTGAGGCTCCCTAGCACAAACGTACTCCTCCTATGACGACACTTCTTAGTTTAACACAACATTCACATACAATTCATTTAATCACATAACAGCACATAAGGAACAATTTCAACCATAACTCCATCCATTTCATAAAATACTAAATCAATATCCAATATTCAAAAATAACAATTCCTAAAACATGGTTCCGACTAAAGACCGACCATACACCTAATAAGACAAAGAGGATGCCCTAAGGTTAACTACTAGCTGTGGATTCAAGATCCGAGTCGCTGTCTGATATCACATACTCCATCTTTTCCCAAACTTCCTTCAACCCTTCATTCTCCTCCACTTCTTCTTCGTTGCTAACTTGTATCCACGAAACTTTCCAGGAAACTTGATGACAATGCCCTCCTTGGTTGTCACCTTTGTCTTCCATTCCATGATTGACTCTCCCTTAACCTCCTTTATGGTTATCTTCTCTTTAATATGGCATAGGTAAAGGCCAATTAAAACTCGGGTCCTACAATTTGTTTTCTTCATCCTAAGTCCTGTCCCTGGCTCAATGAAACTCCTACGCCCGGTTGCAAAGACGGTTCCCTAACGGAACTTCTTATGGAACTGGGAAGGCATAGCTAACTAATAACGAGGCAATATGCACTAAATCAACTATGGGTAGGCAACAAAACTAAGATGATAACTTAACAAAATAGTAAATATAAAAGCTACGCAAAATAGAGGGGAAGCATAGCAGTTATAAAAATAAATACTTATGCCCTAAATGCATCTACATGAAGGACTCCTAGGTTATAGTCTAGGCTCAACCACCTACTTCTCTATAACCAAAGGCTCTGATACTAATCTGTCACACCCCGCCAAGGCGAAAATGCGAGGCACGACGAGAAAGGGAATCATCACAACACTTTAGCGTCTATAAGAGAAACTAAAACATGCATAACGATACAAGGTATAGACACGCAGTGCCATGAAAATACTCAAATACATAAACAAAATCCAAAAGGCGTTTGACATTAAAATAAAGGCAGTTCATGCCAATGTCATGACAATGCAAACATTCAAGCATCCTATCAAAGCAAAATGAAAATCATTTATCATTCAAAACAAATACGAAATCTAGATAACTAAACTTTGCCAGCTGCCTATGGTCCATCAAGCCACTTTTCCTAACTTTAGTCTCATCCTGCTGAATACCTGAAAATGATGCTTATACGTCAACACAATGGTTGGTGAAAAACATAGGTTTTCAGACACACATATTCAATCCGTTACCAAAACAATTTAACCAATTCCTGCAATTATAAAACAATACGCTTTGCATGACAATTATGCTAACTAACATACAAGCTAACATGTAATTCAATCAAATCAAATAAAATCAAACACTCAAACGCCAAGCAGATGACCCATATCGCCCTTGGAAAATACCAACTCTCTTTCCTTCTAGCTCAGGCCATGGATACCCTCAAGTAATCCACCTGACTAGCCACACAACAATATCACATCTCAAAACATGTAGCACATAACGCACATTAGTCACATAATAGTCCATGCATTTACACTAACACATAATTACAGGAATTCAAAACTCATTTAAACACTTGCATCATTTCCATCCCAAGTTTAAAATAATGTAAAAGTGGGACTATGTAACTCACCTGAATGCTCAAAACGCAGCTTCTAATTCCTTTCATGCAATTATATAAATAAATAAACACGGTTACACGCGACCAAGCTAAAAGCTCTAGTCCATTTAACACACATATGATGGATGTCTAAGGGTTTGATTAACCATCATGGGTCACCCCGACACCATACCTAACCTTAACCACTTCATTAACTCATTACACTAGTTAACTACAATTTGTTCAAAAATGCAGAATTTTAGTGTGACTTTACCCTCTCAAAACCCTTACTTACTGACCTTCATAAATTATACCAAAAATCATCTAAGTTCCTCTATGAGTTTACTAACTACCTCGTGATTCCCAATCACTCATTACATGCACAACTATCACTAATAAAATCCAACTTCAAAACTATCCCAATTCGGATCTGATTGCACACTAAAAAGTATGGCTCTAACTATAATACTTAGACACACAATCAGAAGGTCTCCTTCTAGGTTTTCTTTATATACATATAGAACTTAATTATTGTAGATTTCCTAACCTTAATTCCACTTTTAAGTTAGGGTTTTACCCTCCTAAACATGACCTAAATCTGACCCGTATTTACTGTTTTGACAACTTTTCTTGTAACCAATATTTAACCAACTTCTAAAATTCCAAATCAAACGAGGCCAGACTTTTTGAAAACTAGACTCTTTGAACTACAATTTAGGCTTTTGAATTATATCAAAACACGTTTTTAACATCTAGATATCATCAGTTGAACACAGCCCTAAATTCTGCTCAACTCTAAATCATAAATTAACGCGATTTAAACCTAACCACTTACACCAATAAGATCCTAATTAAACATTAAACACTCTAATATGATCAAAACATCCTTAATTACTGAATTTTTTATAAACCCTAATGATCCATAATATTAATTGTTACATATTTTAAAGAAAATTAAACAAAAGCTTAATTGAAACATACCTAAACCTTGATTCTTGAAACTCTAATTCACCAACTCGTTCTTGATAAAAAAAATCTTTTTTTTATTCTCTTGAGGGATTCGGCCGATAAAAGGGATAGGGGAGAGAAAAAGTGATTTAGGAATTTATTAGATTTGTATTTATACTAATAGAATCCTAATTAGAGTCAAATTTTGTTTCCTTTTTCTTTTCTTTTTCTTAAATCCGGTCGAACACCCCTATATATATATATATATATATATTTTATTTAATAAGTATCTTCATTACCTTAAGTTTTCATAAAAACCTAAGCTAATTTGGACAAACCTTTTTACATAAACACAACTTAATAAACCTTCTAAAAATAACTTTTCATTTTACATTTCACTTTCTATATTTATAAAGTCTACCCTAATTCGCCAAATTTCACTCACTTAACCTATTTCCATCTTAATACATTTTCCCACAACCGCTTAACACAAACTTATCTAACTTTTTACATAGCATTGCATGCAATACGCCTTTCTTTTCCCATATTCACTATATGTGAACAAATGAAATACTTGTCACTAAACATAACACACTCAAAATGAGATGATCATACACCTCCAAACAATATTAAGCACCTATTCAAAACCACTTATCACACATATACACATAGCACACAAGAAACATACAAAATAAACTCTTAGCCATTTCTAAAGGTATCACTAACCTTGTTAAATCACGGATGTTACAGTATCCCCTCCTTGAGAAAATCTCGTCCTGAGATTTTACTAGCAGGCTCAACAACTCGGTCCACGAACAACTGTGGGTACTTAATCCTCATCTGGTCTTCGTGTTCCCAAGTAAACTCAGGTCCACGCTTTGAATTCCACCTAACTTTCACAAGCGCTATATTCTTACGTTTTAACTTTTTAATTTCTCGCTCCATAATCTCTACAGGTTCTTCGACAAAATGAAGGGTCTTGTCGACCTTGATCTCATCCAATGGCACATGAAAATGAGCATCCGCCAGACACTTCTTTAAATTTGACACATGAAAGGTGTCATGCACACTACTTATCTCCTCATGTAACCTCTACCTATAAGCTACAAGACCAATCTTTTCAAGGATCTCAAACGGTCCTACATATCTTGGTGCTAACTTACCCTTCTTTCCAAAATGCACTACGCCCTTCTATGGCGACACCTTTAATAACACCTGATCACCCACCTCAAACTCTAACGGTTTACGTCTTTTATCCGCATAACTCTTTTGATGATCTCTTGCCGCTTTGAGCTTTTCCTTTATCATCACCACCTTATCGGTCGTCTCTAATACTAACTCAAGTCCAATCAAACTACCCTCTCCAACCTCTGCCCATAACACAGGCGATCTACACTTCCTACCATATAAGGCTTCAAACGGAGCACACCGAATGCTCGAATGATAAATGTTGTTGTAAGAAAACTCGACTAATGGTAGATGAACATCCTAACTACCACCAAAATCTATAACGCAGACCCTTAACATATCCTCCAAAGTCTAAATTGTACGCTCACTTTGTCCATTCGTCTGCGAATGATAAGTAGTACTCAAGTCTAATCTTATCCCTAAAGCTCTCTGTACCGTTTGCTAAAAGTGTGAAGTAAATCGCCCATCTCGATCCGAAATAATCGACACGGGTACTCCATGACGTGCCACAATTACATCAATATATAATCTCGCTAACTTCTCCGTATTAAAATCCTCACGAATTGCTAGGAAATGAGCCGATTTGGTAAGTCTATCGACTATAACCCATATCGCGTCATGCCCACTTCTTGAACTAGGTAACTTGGTAATAAGATCCATAGTGATCCTATCCCACTTCCACTCCGGTATCTCAGGTTGTTGCAGCAAACCCGAAGGTATTTGATGCTCAGCCTTCACTTTTGCATAAGTCAAACACTTACTAACGTATGTAGCAATATCCCTCTTTATTTCCGGCCACCAATACATGTCACGCAAGTCGTGGTACATCTTATTCGCTCCAGGATGCACAGAGTACTTAGACATATGAGCTTCATCCAAAATTACCATTCTCATATCTCCTACTAAAGGTACCCATATCCTATCCATAAAATACAAACTTCTGTCTTCCTTCCTTTCCATCTGCTGATCTAAACCATGTAGCCTTTCCGTAAGAATGTTCTCTTGTTTGAACGCTTTACCTTGGGCTGCCAAAATCATCTCCTTCCCTCCAGATTGAATGGTCGTAGCCATCGCTCAAACTCGTCTAGGTTTCACCCTTGTAACTTTGATTGTGTTTAATATATTGAAAGTTTAGCAAGATCTTGTTTTACTGTTTCATTGTTCTTCTTAATATTACAAGCTAGATTCCGCATAGTTTGTAGTATTTACAATCTTAGTTTGTACTATAGTTGTTTTGGATCTATCCAACACAACTAAGCTTTAACAAGCTAAGTAAGATCTGTTCAAAAAGGATCAACAAGTGGTATCAGAGCTTGTTGAGAAGCTTTGAATAAGAAGAACACTACATCTATACAAGATCTTATATTCAAAGAGAAGATGGAGTCACAATCAGAAACTACCCAAACAGTGTCTGCACTAAAACTTCCAGTACTCAAAACTAGAGACTATGATCTCTGGAGCATGAGAATGGAGCAATATCTTACTCATACTGATTATGCTCTTTGGGAGGTTATTGTAAATGGTGATGCACCTGCTATTGCATCAGCTAGTACTGGTACTGAAGGTCCCATTCCACCTAAAATTGTTGAATAAAAGCTAGCAAGAAAGAATGAATTGAAAGCAAAAAGAACTCTGTTGTTGGCCATTCTTGATGAGTACCTATTGAAGTTTCATAGAATCAAAGATGCAAAGACCTTATGGGAAGCAATCAAGGCTAGGTTTGGAGGCAACAAAGAATAAAAAAATGCAGAAAACTATTTTGAAGCAGCAATATAAGAATTTTGTTGCATCAAGATCTGAAGGACTAGATAAAACCTATGATAGGTTTTAGAAACTCATCAGCCAATTAGAAATTCATGGTGAAGTTATCTCTCAGGAAGATGCAAATTTGAAGTTGCTGAGAATCTAAAACTCCACATCTTGGAACAAAAGTGCTTTAATAATTAGTCAAAATACAAATATAAATCTAGACACATTTAGCATAAGGAGATTTGTATAATAATCGAGAAGTGTATGAATATGAGATTAAATTCCAATCAAGCTTAAGCTCAAACTCTTAGAATGTGGCTTTTGTATCATCAGAAAACACTAGCAGTACTAATGAAGCAGTTAATACTACTCATGAAGTTTCTACCGCTAGTTCACAGGGCCAAGCTTCTTCCTTAACTTATGCTAAAGAGTCATGTTATCTTCTTTGCTAATCAATCTAATAGTCCACAATTAGACAATGAAGATCTAGAGCAGATTGATACTGATGATCTTGAAGAGATGAATCTCAAATGGCAGGTGGCCATGCTTACTATGAGGGTGAAAAGATTCTTAAAGAAGACATGAAGGAATCTGAATTTCAATGGCAAAGAAACTGTTGGCTTTGATAAGACAAAGGTTAAATGTTACAACTGCCACAGGAGAGTTCACTATTCCAATAGAATGCAGGGCACTAAGGAATCATGGAATTAGAAATAGAGAATGTTCTAAGAGGGTTGCAGACCCTAGACTCTACAAATGCCTTGGATGTCAAGATGGGATTAAGGTGGTTTATGATTGGAGCTTTTTAGCTGAAGAAGGCATCACAAACATTGCTTTAATGGCCAATACCATCTCAAGTTTATCAAGTTCATCAAGTCAGATTAAGCTGTAAATACTTTCTCTAAAGATTGCTTAAAATCTTAGAAACTCTTAAAAACATATGACAACCAGCGTGAAGCTCTTAAAAAATCTAATCTAGAAATTATAGGTTATCAAATGGGATTAGAATCACTAGAAGCTAGGATAGTTGTTCATGAAAAGAATGAAGCTGTTTATGAAGAAGACATTGCATTTTTAAGTATGATGTCCAAGTGAAATATATTTCTATCAAATACATTAAAAATCAGTTAGAAGATACTTTAAAAGAGAAAGATTATTTAAAACTTAAACTAGAAAAATTTGAAGAATCAACAAAGAATCTAACTAAACTGATAAATAGTCAAATAAGTGCTAAAGACAAAGCTGGTCTTGGTTATGATAGTTAAATAAATGAGAATAAAGTGGTTCATAGTGTGTTTAATAGTAGATAAAGTGATGTGGATGACAGTCTAGTAAATGATAGATTCAAAACAGGTGAAGGGTTTCATGTAGTTCCCTCTCCTTACACTAGGAACTACATGCCCTCAAGACCTAACTTATCCTTTGCTGGGTTAGATGATTCTGTCTATAAGACTAAAGTGAGCAAAACTGAAACTAGTATATCTAAGACTAGTAAGGATAATTTGGAAAAACCTAAAATTGTTAGGCCTAGTGTTCCTATCATTGAAGATTGGGACACTGATAGTGGTAATGATAGTGTGTTTAGAACTGAAACTGATCAGACAAAACCAAAGTTTACAAAAATTAATTTTGTCAAATCTGATGAGAATGTAAAATCTATTAATAAGGAAAACACACATAGGCAAGTAGAGTATCCTAGGAAAAGTTAAAGTCTTAGGGATAATAGAAGAAACTGGAATGGATTGATGACTCAGAAACTAGCAAATGGTTTTGAGTCTATAAAGAAAGCTTGTTTTGTTTGTGGGAGTTTTAATCATTTAATCAAAGACTGTGATTTTCATGATAAGAAAATGGTAGAAAAACCTGTGTTGAATAATAAGGGAAGGGTTACTGGTCAAAAGGAAATTAGATCAGTATGGAACAATGCTCAGAGGGTGAACCACCAAAATAAATTTACTCACCCACATCCTAAAAGGAATTTTGTTCCAACAGCAGTTGTAATAAAGTCAGGACAAATACCAGTTAATACTGCTAAGCAAACCTCTTTAAGAGCAACAACATCAATTAGTACTGCCAGGCCTGTTAATACTGCTGCCCCTAAACCAAAAGTAAATGATGCATTACCCATAACATATTCTTATTTTAAAGCACATTCACCAGTAAAAAGGGCTTTTAACCAAAAATCAGCAGCTAAAACCAATAGGTTTAATGAAAAAGTTAATATTACTAGGGTTAACAATGTAACTACTGCTGGGCCAAAAGCAGTAGTTAGTGCTGCTGTGGGAAATAGGGAAAATGCTGTTAAGTCCTCATCATGCTGAATTTGGAGACTAACAGGAAATGTTATTGACCATACCTCCAAAGACAGTGGATCATACATGCTTAAAATATTTGACTATGTTGATCCACAAGGCAGACTCAAGTCAGTGATGGCTTGGGTCCTCAAGAGAAACTAATTCTCTCATTTTGAGTGCAGGGTAATCCACAATATATGGTATGTGTTTAATTACACATACCTTTTACCTTTAAAAACAAGTTAAAATAACCAAAAACAGACTTAAAATGCCAAATATATGCTTGTTTTGCTAATTGTGTTGTGCATGAACGGATATCTAAGAAAAGGACGAAAAACGAAGCCAAAACGACAAAACCGGACACGGAATGGAAAAGCGTGGAAAAGACAAAGTCAAGACAAAGCCCAAGTGTGAAAAAGTCAACCAAAGTCAACCCCGACAAATCCAAAGTCAAAAAGTGAAGAAAAATAAGTTTAGGGGCCAAAATTGCCAAGTCCCTAACTTATTTAATGAAGGAAAAGAAGAAAATACTTGCAAGGGTTTAAACTGCCATTTCACCAAAGAGATACCACAAGGGTCATTCCTGCCAACCCTAGAAAGTTATACACCACAAGGACTTGTGGTGAAATAACCTATATAACTTTCAGGGGTGTTTTCTGTCAAATCCCCAAACATTTACAACCACATGGACTAAAATTGCAATAACCACTATAACCATGAGGGACCAAACCTGTTCAATCACCAAACTTCACCCCTGGTTTTTGAAACACTGTACATCTCCTACAATTTTTCCCGCCAATCACCCAAACCCCACATCCAGTCATAATCAAACCTCGTTGACCTCCCCACAACACTCCAAAACCATCACCATAACTAAACCCCACCCCCCACATGGTCCTTGTCCACGGTGGCAATCTAAAAACCCACAATTTCATCAATGGTTGTGATTTAATGAGTGGGCATCAAGAAGTATGAAGGGTCAGGATTGACTTATGTCCACAACAAACACAAGACGGGCATTTGTCTCTTAAAAGAAGCACAAAAGCACAAGAGGAAGAGACCAAAAAGCCAAGAAACCCTAGCTAGTAGTTTTTCTATATAAAGCTTTTGTAAGCCATTGTGGCGTTAGTTAGTTTTAGTTTTTAGAGTGTAATTTTTAGAATTCAGTTTAGTCTTTAATAGTGTAACTCATTTAAACTTTTATGTACTTGTACTCTTTTTTTAATGAAAATTCAGTTTACCTCTTATATTGTGTTCCAAGCTTTTGTTTCCTTTAAGCTCACTTCTAAGTTCTTATATAAGCCTTTTATAATATGTTTTAAAACTTCGATACAAAAATTTAAGAAAAATTTAAATGAAAAAAAGGGTTACTGTTTGATAGCAAATGGATGAATGGGCAAAAATGGAAGGCTCATTGGGTTGCTTAGTTTAGCTTATTTATAAGCTTTGGTAGGATTAGAGCTTATTTAGGTTGACTTTACTCCTGTTTTGAGCAAGGAGTTGAGGTATGTTCTCTTTTTAAATTTTTCAGCTTATGGTTACTGTAGCAACAGCTTATTTTTGCTTATTCTTAGCTTATTCTTGTTTTTCTTACTTATTTATGTCCTATTTATGTTTATTAATGCTTTTATGCCATTGTCCAAGCCTTAAGTGTAAACTGCCTAGATAGCTTATTTTTCACTAGTTGCTTATCAGCTTATTAGAATGCTTATTTGCTTTTTCTTTTTACCTTTTAATGCTTAACTATGCTTATTCAGTACTTGTTTTTTAAAATTGGTGCTTAAACTAGTCATTACAAGTGTTAAAACCCGTTTTTAAAATATAAAGGGGTGTTTGGGTTAAGCCCAAAATGGGTAGAAATGGGAAGGTCATGGGTTGTGACCATTTGGCTAACTTTAGCTTAAGTTATTAAGCTTGTTTGAGTCTGTTTTCAAAAGTTTTTAAGTCCAAAAGTTGTTTTTCAAGTTTTCTCATTGTTGCCTTTAAGACTGTTGGTTTTAAAAGAGATTCAAGAGCTTATTTGGATAAGCCATTGTAAACCTGAGTTTTAGTCTCAAAGAGTGTCATTTGTGAGTATCAAAATTTAGTAGTTAAGACTAATTGGTGTAAAAAACACACACACACAAAAAAAACAATTAAACTAGTAAGACTAATTGGTGTCATTTGAAATCCATTATAAGCTGTCAACATTTTCTTAGTTTTTCAAAAGGCCAAAATGTGTCCCATTTTCATTCAAGAAAATCAGAAGGTAAATTAGTGTTTTAGGTTCTAAAAATTTGTGCACAAGTTCATTTCATGGTATTTTTCATCTGTTTTAACTAAGTTTTTGTTTTTAAGCTTATTGGAGAGCTTATTTTTAAGCTAACTTATTCACAAAACCCTTTGTTGAAATTGCCCTGGTGCTAGGGGCTTATCTTCAAGCCCACTGTTCTAGCTTATTAGGGGGCCTCAGCCCAAGCTTTTGGCTTTTCTAAAAAGCCAATAAGCTCTTTTATAAGCCCCCTTATTTGTAGACCTTAGGAAGCACTATAAGTAGCTTAAATTTAAGCTTAAATTAGGGGCTTGACTGTTTTAGTTAGTGTAGTAGAGTAAATAGCTTAATTTCACTTTTTTGCTTATTTTGCTTATTAGTGGTTGATTTTAGCTTCTTCTTGCTTATTAGTTTCCATTGTTGCCTGTGCTAGCTTATTTGTCCTTTCCCATTGCTTATTGTGTGTTTAAAGTCCTCATCAAAAAGCCACATTTTTGCCTAGCAGTACTAACTCTTAAGTTAGTACTGCTGAGTGTTTAAGCCAATTTCTGGCTTATTGGGCTTATTTCATTTGCTTATTTTTTGTTCTTAGTAGTTCATAATGTCTGTGTGTTAAGTGGTGTTTGCTCATTTCCCACTTTCTTTGCTTAATTGTTCATAAAAGTCATTAAGAAAAGCCAATTTTTGCTTTAAGCTCAATATAGGCCACTGCCAAACAAAAAGCCCTTTTTCCAGCTTATTTATAAGCATTCTCAAAAAGTCGTAGTTATAAAAAATGTTAAGCTTCATGTGCTTAACAAGTTTGTTTGAAAAGTTTTTCTAAAAAAAAGGAGAGATGATTGGTGATATTTACACCATATATATATAATATATAATAAAATATAAAATATATATTAGTCTAAAAATCAACAAGA
>BQNB010029237.1:37190-55921 GCA_026074375.1 Tanacetum coccineum | reverse complement strand
GGCTTATTGTTGCCCGGATTATTCTCTACTTATTAGTATGAGCTTATTTATATAAATGGGCCTTGGTTTTGGGCTTGGATCGTATTTTGGACGTATAAATATCTTAATGGACCCTTGTTGGGCCTTAGAGCCCAATAAGCGATATTTAGTCATTTTAAGAGTTTTGACGGACTTTTGAAAGTAAAATGTATTTACGAAGTGATATTGAATATTATTTTAGGAAAAAACGTTTTAGTAAACGTTAAAGATTTAGATTTTGGAATTTTGTCGGAAAGTGTCGAAATGGTGAAAAAGTACGGGTCATGTCTAAATTTCATAAAAAGTTTATACTTAGAAAATTTTACTTAAGAACATGATTTTTGGTTTTAAATAATAAAATAATATTTTATTATTTTAATAAATTCACTGAAAAACGAAAAATATAATTTTTTTCAAAACTTCTCTAATATGTTTATTAGTAATAAACGTTTCATTTTCAACTATATTATGATTATTTTATGGTAACTAAGAGTACTGAATGGACTTATCGAGATATATTTATAATTATTTATCATAAGAATTTACATATATTACTAGCTATTTTCTTTAAATAGTATAAGTATGTATCATTGAGATATCATATTGATAAGATATTTTAGGATGAGACGTCAACCATCACACTACTAAATTGTTATGAGTAATTGTACAACGCATCTAACCTCTATGCATCAAACGTGAAGACTGTTTTGGAAATGAATGATTAAAATGGGACATTAACTGGACTAGGTAGTGTGCGGACGTCGTTGCATTTGCTTGTGTGATTGAGATTTGGTTGCTAAAGACTTGCTTGAGATGAGTTCTCGTAGCCCCATTTTTACTCTCTTTTCCGTTGAGGGAAAATAATGTGGTTTTATTTTTGGGACAAGATATGTGCTTATGACTGCTATGTGAATATTATGTGTTACATGATTGTTTGGATCGGAGGGGTACGCTTATCCCAGTATTTATATGATTGTTCGGATCGGATGGGTACGCCTACCCAGTATTTGTGTAGTTATTAGAGAGGAAGGGTACGCCTACCCTGGTATGTGTGAGGTCCTGCCCTAATTTAGTGCTCCAGCTGGTAGGCCCTTTAGGTGCGTAAGTGACATATGGTGATTGACTAGCGGGATTGCTAGGTTGTGTTACATGACTAGCGGGGAACTATGTCATGGGTTGTTTGCATATATATTCACTGTTATATTGCACTATTGTCCGCTGTTTTGAAACATTAGCACGGCTTTTGGGTTCAAGGTCAAACCTATGAGCTCACCAATATTATTGTTAACGTTTTTGAGTATCATTTTTAGGTGAAGTGAAAGAGAAATAAGTTGGTGTTATGTTATAGCAGACTTAGAAGTATCCCGTGTGGAATTCTCATATGAAGTCTTGCTTGTTTATTTTATTTAGTTTTAGTATTTGGAAGATTTTAGTTTAAGTTTGGATTTGGACCCCTATGTGGGCTATTGGATATTGTAAGAGTTTACGGATTTGATTGTGATTTGGGACATCGCTCGAGGTTGTTTGAGGTTGATGGTCTTCGTAACACTTGAAGTTTATGCATTGTAGTTTTCTCTATATTGTATCTTGTGTTATGATTGATCATTATGTTGCGCTCCCGAGTTTTCGCTATTGTTAGGGTGTGACAGATTGGTAATCAGAGCCAAGGTTATAGAGAACTAGGTGGGTTGGCCTAGACTATAACCTAAGTTCCGTTATTTAGTTACGTACAAGATCTATGTGTGCGGTGTTCTGCTTTTGCGTGCTTTCGCATGTTAGCGGTTTGGTGCTTTAGTTATGTCAGTCATTGAAATGTGTGAGCTTAATACTGAGTACGACTGGGAAAGGATGCGGATATAAATACGGTGGCCAACATAGTTATAAAAGTATCACAACTTACTCGTAATTGGTAATACTGTTCACACAAATTGATGTTGATACCATAAGGATGAATTATGTGTATAGTTATATATATAGTAAGATATTCTATATATATGTTAGTCTTCCCACCTACCTAACGTTGCCCATGTTCTCCCTCGTGTGGATAATGCCACCAAGGATGCGACCTGAAGTACTGGCCGACTTGTTGCTGAATCACAATGAGGGGGAACGGGTGGGGTTGGTAGAGGTGGGAGGGGTAGAGGACCTAGGGGAGGTAATGATGAGTGTGTTGACGAATTGAATGGTTAAGGGAATGACTAGGGGTCAGAAGTCAATGGGAATGTAGAGGGAGTCAATGGGGGTGTAGGAAGAGCACCCGACTTCTCGACAATCATTGCTTGACAATTGCAGAACCTCTTACACGCCATTTTAGCTTAGGTTGGTAACCAATGAAATGTTGGAAATCAAAATGGTAATGTGGTTAATGAGAACATTCAGGAGAACGCTAGGAATATGTTAGTGAATGGCAACTGGGTAGGTTGTTCATATAAGGAGTTCTTAGCTTGTAACCTTAAGGAATATGATGGTAAGGGAGGTGTTGTAGTTCTTACTTGATGGATTGAGAAAATGGAGTCCGTGCAAGATATGAGTGGTTCTAGTATTGACCAAAAAGTGAAATACACTGCTGGTTTCATTTGTAGGTAATGGATTTAACGTCGGCGGGAACTTCTCAGTCCGCACGACTAAGCCCGGGAAGTTTGCTGTTAGTTGTTATGGAAATGACTTAAAGTTTTGATGATACAAAGTGTTTGTCCTAGTATGAGATGCAAAAGTTAGAATTTAAGTTGTGGAATCACGCCATGGTCGGGGTGGCCACATGCTACTCTAAATGATAGGTTTTTGAGCTTGGCAGAGGTTATTAGTTCCTCATTGGTAACTCCTCGAGAGTAGGAGAATTGAAAGGTTTGTGTTTGGCCTTGCTCCACAAATCCATATGGATGGTTGGGCAAAACAACGGAGCCAAAGACTATACAGAAGGCGGTACAGATTTCTGGTGCACTGACCGATGAGGCTGTTAGGAATGGATCAATTAAGAAGGTTGAGAAAAGAGGAAATGTGGGGGAACCTAGCAAGGATAGGAGTGGAAGGGATGATAATAAGAGGACTAGGACTGGGAATGTTTTTGCTACCACTGTAAACCCTGTAGGAAGAGAGAATACGGGTACTTGGCCCAAGTGTACCACCTGCAACTCCTACCATGCACCCGGAGGGCCTTGTCGCACATGCTTCAACTGTAACCGCCCGGGTCATTTGGCAAAGGATTGTAGAGGCGTGCCAAGGAATGTGAAT
Organism: Tanacetum coccineum; assembly: GCA_026074375.1. NCBI lineage: Eukaryota > Viridiplantae > Streptophyta > Magnoliopsida > Asterales > Asteraceae > Tanacetum > Tanacetum coccineum. The sequence goes on along the minus strand of BQNB010029237.1, from coordinate 52,672 downwards.
CCTGTCAATGCTAGAAACCCAACTGTTAGAGCATGTTATGAGTGTGGTAGTACCGACCATGTCAGGCCAGCTTGTCCTAGATTGAATAGGGCACGAGGCCCGGAAGAAAATCGTCCAAATCAAGTTGCTGCTAATAACGGGGGTCAGGGTCATGGAAACCAAGGGAACCAGGCTAGGGGTAGGGCATTCATGTTGGGAGCAGAGGAAGCTCGCCAGGATCCGAACATTGTGACGGGTACGTTTACTTTGAACGATCATTTTGCCACTACCTTATTTGACTCTGGTGCCGACTATAGTTTTGTTTCTACTACTTTTATACCTCTGTTAGGCTTAGAGCCCAGCGACTTAGGTTTCAGATATGAGATTGAGGATGCTAGGAGGCATTCTAGTAGAGATTGATAAGGTTATTAAGGGTTGCAAACTAGAAATCAAGGGTTATGTATTTGACATCGATTTGATACCTTTTGGACATGGGAGTTTTGATGTGATTATAGGTATGGACTAGTTGTCTAATTATAAGGCTGAAATAATTTGCCATGAGAAGGTAGTGAGGATACCACTACCGGATGGCAAGGTGCTTAGAGTAGTAGGAGAGAGACCGGAAGAGAAAGCGAGATTGTTGATGAGTGCTAAGGCTAGTGATAAGAAACAAGAAGAGATTGTTATGGTTAGAGGCTTTCCTAAGGTATTCCCGGATGATCTATCTGGATTACCGCTTATTCGGTAAATTGAGTTTCGGATTAAGTTAATCCCTGAAGCAACGCTGGTAGCAAAGTTTCTCCTTTTTCGTTTGGGCCCTTAGAATGGAGGAAGTTGTTTGGAAACTCAAGGAACTCCAAGACAAGGTTTATTCGACCAAGTTCATCGCCTTGGGGAGCGCCGATATTGTTTGTTAAGAAAAAGGATTGTTCTTTTAGGATGTGCATTGATTATAGAGAATTGAAGAAGTTGACTGTTAAGAATTGTTATCCGCTTCCTAGAATTGATGATCTATTTGATCAACTGCAAGGGTCGCAGTTTTTCTCGAAGATAGATCTTAGGTCTGGATACCATTAGCTAAGAGTGCATGAGGATGACATACCAACGACTGCGTTTAGAACTCGTTATGGACATTTCGAGTTCATTGTAATGCCCTTTGGTCTGACTAATGCACCAACAATATTTATGGATTTGATGAATATAGTTTGTAGGCCGTATCTTGATAAGTTTGTGATAGTGTTTATAGACGATATCTTAATCTACTCTAAGACTCAAGAAGAGGTTATGTAGAGCACTTTAGGTTAGTCTTGGAACTGCCAATAAAGGAACAATGTATGTAATTTTCTTAAGTAGTGATTCTGGCAAAGAAGTGCCGTTTCTTGGGCTGTTGATAAATGGTAATGGAATTCATGTGGACCCTAGTAAGATTGAAGCGATTAAGAATTGGAAAGCCTCTAGAACTCCGAATGAAGTTCGTTCGTTCTTAGGATTGGCTGGGTATTACCGTAGGTTCATTGAGAACTTCTCTAAGATAGCTAAGTCTCTTACTTTTGATCAGAAGGACGCAGTAAGATTTGAGATTGGGGTGAGGAACAGGAATTGGCATTTCAGACCTTGAAGGATAAGTTGTGTAATGCGCCTGTTCTAGCTCTCCCCAATGGACCGGAAGACTTTGTGGTATATTGTGATGCGTCCGGGATAGGACTAGGCTGTGTGTTAATGCAAAGAGGTAAAGTGATAGCCTATGCGTCTAGGCAGTTGAAAATTCATGAGAAGAATTATACTACCCATGATTTAGAGTTGGGTGCGGTTGTGTTTGCACTTAAGATCTGGAGACATTATCTGTATGGGACAAAGAGTGTCATCTATATGGACCATAAGAGTCTTCAGCATATCTTTAGTCAGAAAGAGTTGAATATGCGACAACGTCGCTGGATAGAGTTGTTTAGTGATTATGACTGTGAAATTCGCTACCATCCTGGTAAGGCGAATGTGGTGGCTGATGCCCTAAGTAGGAAGGAAAGAGTAAAGCCTAAGAGAGTTAGAGCTATTGTTAGGAATGATAAAAGTGACGATCTTATTGAGATAAAAGTCTTGTAATAAATAGAGAAATAATATGGTGTAATAGGTTAGGTGATAGGCTCGTGACTTAAATAAAGTCACGAGACTCGACAAATAGCTAAAAGCTAAGAAACAAGAGCTCCTTGCTCTTTCTTGTAATTGGGTATAAATACCCTATCACCACCTCATTAGTGGTGTGTGTCTTCTAATCTCATTCTTATCTTTTCTCTAATCCTCCTCCTCCCTCTTTCTCTCTCTACTTTCCATCTTTCTCTCTCTAGAATAAACACACACAACACCTAAACATACACTCTATTGCTTATTGATCCTAAATTCAAGATCTTTAACAAGTGGTATCAGCGTTGTTAGGGCATTTAATGTTGTTTTAGGAGAGGCTGTATATTCGGATGCCTTATTGAGCAGCTTATTGCGTGAGCTTATTTTGAGCTTTTTCTGTCCGTTTTTGCTTATTTTGAGCTTATTCGGTCCTGATCAGCTGTGCTTATTCTAGTTTTCGTGTCTTTAATTGCTGAATTTGCTTATTTCGAGTTTTTAGCTTATTTCGAGTTTATTGATGAATTGCTGAATTTGCTAATTAGCTGTTTTTTGTGCTTTTTGTGCTAATTTCAGTTGTGTTTTATGCAACTGAGATTGATTGCTTACGGTTTTATCATAAGAATCGTGGCTACAACAAGTGCTTAATTTGCTTATTTGTCAAATTCGGTAAAAAGCATTTTCAATTCTTAAACTTCGAAAGCAATTTTGACTGGTAAAGTGTGTTAAACAGGTCAAAGTTTGTTAGATCTTGATCTAACCATATCTGTGTGTTTAAAAAACTCAGAAACAAAGATAAACACACAAAAGGAATTATAAATCATCAAACTCGAAACACATAATTTTCTCATCAAATTCATCATCATTTTTGGAAAATTCGACATATCAAATTCAATAGCTCTATTTTTGATTTATTTCTATTTCCATAAAAATCGGAATCAAAAACCGTTCAAACTAGGAACACTAATTTTTGGAACAAGGAAAAGAATTCCAACGAATCCCAACCTCATCACAACAAACTCGAAACTATAACTGATTTTATAGAGGTTTGACTTTTGGGTCAACAGTCAAAACTCGGTAACGATTTTCAGTCGACACGTTTTTGAGAAAACGAGTTTTAGGAATATCTGATTTAGATCTGATCAAGATCCGAATTCCTTACCGAGTTTGAACTCAAAAGATCAAGAATAAAACAAAAGATAGATCTCAGTTTTCTTTGTGTTTGTGTTTAATAAGTTAGCTCATAAGATCTTAAAGATCCATAACACAATAGTTTCATCATCTCGAATCCAAAACAAAACTCAGAAACAAACTCGACAAAACTCGATTTCGGAAAAGAAAACTTAGATCTAAATAAGAAGTTAAAAGAACTTTAAAGATCTAAAACACAATAGAGTTTTCATCACAGATCCAGATCCAAACTCAAAAACTAAACTCGGAAACACAAACTCGGACTCAAACTCAAACTCAGCAAATGCTTAAATTTGTTTTTGTCTACCTCACGTTCAAAATTGATTGACGTTTTGAGTTCAAGTTTGTTAGTGTTCGGATTGAATTTAGTTTAGAGATATCATTTGAGTTTGTGTTCGTGATTGATTTAGTTTGTGTAGATCTGATAGCTTGTGTGTGTTTTGGTTTGATTGATAATTTGGATTGAATTTTTTGGTTTGCATTGAAAATAAAACTAACTATTATAATGAATATATTGAGGTTGATCGAAAAGCAAGACGATTAGCTCAGGAGGCTCAGTTGTAATTTATTCGTGATCGAGATATCATTCGAGATCTAAAACAACAACGAGATAAATTGGACTTAGCTGTTATTGAATATAAAAGACAAAAAAAGGAATATCAAAAGACACAAACGATTTTCAAACAAACACAGCGTGACAAAGAGGAAAATAACTCTTAAGTAAATTCTTCAGTTAAAAGCTAAACAAAGATCTTGGAAAACGTGTCTGATTGTAATGGGCAAATCAACTGAACACTTCGGTTGCTTACAAAATGAACAAAAAAGCTTTTCGGGAACAACTACGTAAGTCGGTTTGGGGTCTTATAACGGTCCTTATGTTCTTTCACAAGCTTATGCTAAATTCCTAAGTTGTATCGTGCTTATGAACTTTGTGTGATAAGAATGAACAACTGTATGTGTTTGATTCTGAGGAAACTTTGAGGATGCTGAAAAAAGAGTCGATTAAAAAATGAACGAGTTCAAAAAGATGAAAAAGTTCAAAGAGATAAAGATAAAACAATCGCTTACGAAAATTAAACAAACTTTTATGATGATTTTGTTTCCACAAAAAGAACCTTTTTTTTTTAGGCTGAACAAACATATTTTCCATCATCTTTTATATCTCCTAAAGAATTTTCTTCTGAGAAAAAACCAAGCATGGCATCAATGCCTAGTGCAAATCCAATGCTTGCGAATTTGAATGAAATGGAAAATGTTTTTAAAAAATTGTTTGAGTTACTAGAAAAGGAAATTTCTAAACGAACAAGCATTTACTATACGTCTCTAGAAAACTTCGATTAATCGAATATTTGTAAGAAGCGAAATTAATTCATCAGACTTCATTTGTATTTTGAAATCTTTCAAAATCGATTTAAAAGAGATGTAAAAGAAATGAAAGATATTTTTGTTTCAGTGGAAAATGATCTTGATGAAACTCTCAAACAAAATGGTTTTAAAAGATAGACTCTGAAGATCCTTGCTGGAAGATGTCAAGAATTTGTCATAACCTATTGTGTGGAATAAGGGAATAAGGATATACATGATGAAATTTGAAAGATTTCAAAAGACGTCAAAAGATTGTTTCAAAATGAGAGTTATAAACAGCTGATACGGTTTGTAATGATGCATTTGAAGTCACACAGGAATTGTCAAAAAGAATTGTTGAATTAGAAAAAGATTTGTCAAAATTTGAGGCAAAGAGTATTGCTTTTGAAGTCGCACTTCAGCACAAGTCTCGAGAAAATAATTATTTGAAAACATTGCAAAAAGAAAATGAGAATTTTATGGCATCATTACAAATCGATAATGCTCAATTTGAAAAGATTATAAAAGATTTTGTTTGAGTCGGTTCAACCGTCAAGAGTTGAGACTAATGAATGTGATGAAGTCAAAGTTAAGGTCAATTTTGATGAGATTGAAACTAAAAATATTGAGTTGGAACATCGAGTGGCGTCATTAATTAAGGAGAATGAACACTTGAACTTGACTTACCAAAGCTTGTTTGATTCAATCAAAAAAGTCACGGGTTCAATCAAAAACTTCAAATGTAACACAAAACGAGGCAGAAAATCTGAAGTCTCAATTGTTTGAATTTGCTAAAACAAAGTTCAATAACATTTTGGGAAAGATTGAATTTTACAAAAAAATCATTTTGATTCCTTTTCAAGATCAAATGTTGATTGTCATATTTCTAAACTTAAAAAGGAATCGGGGTAGAATATTTGTAATAATGCAAAATGTGAGTTTCAAACAAAGTTTGTCGAGCTTGAAAAGGTTTTAACTCAACAAACAAAAGATTTTGATGATGTCAAGCTTGAATTGTCGAACAGAACAGCTAAATTTGAGGCGTATTTTGAAAAACTTAAAAAAACGAAAGTTGTTCTTGAACGACAATTGGCTCGTAAGGTTGATGATTCTAAAGCCGAAAAAGATCAATTTTTGAAAGAAATTAATCATTTAAGACTTAACTTGTAAAGTATGAAAGGGAGAGCGCTTGTGGAAACAAAGCTTGATAATTCTTCAATTTTGGGAAAACCACCGTTACTTAACAATGAAAGAGATCATCTTTTGAAACAAATTGCGTTTTTAGAATCAAAATTGGCATCATAAGATATTCGTTCTTGTCAAAAAGAATATCATGAGTTGAGAACTTTGTATAATGCATTAAAAGTAAGTTTGATTCTCTTAATCGGAAAATGGAACATCATGTTTCAAATCTTCAAAACACTAAGAACGTGTTCTCGGGAAAAAGGTTCACACGGGTGAATTCTCAAAACGTTTCAGGCAAGGGTTTCTCAGTTTACACCTTATTATTACAAAAAAGATAGGAAAGTTTTCTAGAAGTCTTAAAGTTTGAACTATTTTTTCCTCAAAGGTTTTAAGACAGAGCTTCACATGCAAAGAATAAATCTTTTGAAACATCACACACTTGTTTTACACCGGTTTGAAAAACAAGTTGTGGAGGCCAATTAAGGGAAACGGGTGAATCCTCAAAACCGTTTTTAAGAAGGGTTTCTCAGTTTACAACCTATTCTTTACAAAAAGATAGGAAGTTTTCTAAGAAATCTCAAAGTTTTGAAACATTTTTTCCTCAAAAGGGTTTTAAGACAAGATCTTCAAATGCAAAGTTTTGAAACATTTTTTCCTCAAAAGGGTTTTAAATCTCCGTTGATTCCACGAGAGCTGTTTTCAAATGAAACACCAGTTTCAAGCCCTCGTTGGAACTCAACATCTTTACATCGAATTGACACAACTTCAAAATGGTTTTCAAAACGTGTCAAACCCGTTAGCACCGTGCTTAAATGGGTTCCAAAGGTTGTTGTCTAAATTCAATGTCAATGGTTTGTATTCAATTGACAGATTGTAACCCGGTCTTCAAATAAAAGGGAAGTGTACGTTTCAGTGCGCTTTACCTTAAAAAGAAGAGAAATCTTCTTGTTTTGAGCAAAATTATTCAACTTTTCAAAAAGACTTTCAAAATCTTTCAAAAGTTTGCTCACCAAAATGGTTTGTATTCAAATGACTGATTGCAACCCAGTCTTCAAATAAAAGGGAAGTGTACGTTTCAGTGCGCTTTACCTTCAAAGAAGAGAAATCTTCTTGTTTTGAGCAAAAATTATTCAACTGTTTCTAAACGATTTTCAAAAATCTTTCAAAAGTTTGCTCATCAAGATGGCTTGTTATTAAATTTCAGATAACAACCCGGTTTTCAAATAAAAGAAACGTTTACGTTTTAGTGCGCTTTATCTTCAAAAGAAGAGAAATCTTCTTTGTCACAAGTAATTTTTTTATCAAAATCTTTACAAAATGTGTGCTCGGGACATACGACTTCTAAGTAAATGTCAGCTTAGGACTCGCTCTTTAAATAAAGGAAAGTGTTCATTTTTGTACATTTATCCTCGCAACGGGAAGCTTACAACTTCTCGGACTTGAGCTATTTCATTTAAGATACTCCAAATCTTGAGCTCAAGTAAAATGGTATACAAAAGTTTGAACACAAATTTTCAAGAGTTATTCAAAAAGATTTTTCAAAATCTTTCAAATTGTGTGTTTAACACTCCCTTTCTCATTCAATCATTTAATTTTTATCTATTTTTGAGGGGGAGTATAAAGGAAAATGTTTTGAACAAATGAATAATAATCGATTTAAAAGTAGTTATTGTCAAGTGTGTTTATATCGATAAGCGTGCAAATGGTAAAGATTGTGTCCGGTTACGACCGTTTCCTGAAATTAACAGGATGAGGAGTGAGCAATCTACTGACCATACATTTTTGATATCGACATACTTTGACACAACTAGGTTTTCAAATTTGTTTAGAACATTCAGAAAGGTTCCAAATCATAATCATGCTATATCCGTTTTCTCCTATGTGTTTTCAAAATCTCATATAGCTATTTTAATCCATTGATATCAAAAATATCATATGGTATGCTATTTTTGAGGGGGAGAAAATTAGATTAAAATGTGATCAAGAAAGATAAATGCTTAAGTGTGTGGAATAACAAAGTGATCTAAAAGACTCAAAGTGCAATCAACTCTTTCCTCCATGTGCAAAATAATTTTGAATAAAATAATTTTGAATATCGATGCACATGTGTAGGGGGAGTATTTCTCAAAAAGTGAAACTTTCAAAGTGTTAAATGTTTTGATTTATATCAAACACTTTGATTGATTTTCAAATGGTTTTATGGTTTCGATCTTAAATACCCATCAACCAACTACCTCACAATGATCAAAGAAGATATAAGGTGGTAAGGTTAGGTATTATCCCATGATCCAACCAGAACCGGAGGGATCTACCCAGGGACATTCCATAGATAGAATATAAGTCCTTAGGTATGATGGAGTTGAATGTGAATGGGAATAATGTCAACTAAGGCATGAGCTATCATCGGAACAATCACAACATGATGATAGTAATGACGTCTTGGTGGACATTGAAGGGGTTGAAGAATGAAAAAGAAATGATGTGCAAAGGGTGAAAAGAAAGAAGCCCTCCACAAACTTTAGGCAGAAACCGGGTCAATACATAATCTATCGAATATCACAAAGATGATATTTGGTATTGAAGAAAGACATCATGGACCCAGTGATGCAATGCACAACCCTTCCCAGCCACTCAAGATTCTCTCAAAAGAATTCTTGTTTCATTGTCACGGAGATTAAACGCATAATCTATTGACATCTCACTCCGAGATTGTTGATATTGAAAAGGTGGCAGTCTGCTCCAGCCTCCGATCACTAAAACCAAAAAGCACTAATTGAGTCTAGAGCCAAATGAGATCATATCATCAAATCTCACATAGGACACAAAAGTACATTTGTATTAAACATCAAAGATACAAAAAGTACAAGAGTCGCTTATATGTCTATGTGATATTGCATGTCTTAGTGACATTGCCGGAACATTCAAGAGTGATACTTAAATTAAGTATTTCACAATGATTGAATGGAAATCCTACCAGTGCTAACATCAAGCCAACGCTGAACGTAGGTCACTAATTTGAAAATGATTGTTTAATGATTCAATTAGTGTTAACTAGTAATCTAAGTGATCTAGTAGTTATCGTGTTTTTTTGGAATTTGTTTTTGAAAAACACAAACAACTTTCTTGAGTTATTCAATTGAAGTGTTGGATTACCAAGGTTACTTATGATGTCACAATAAAGATAATGGGGACAATGTTGGAATGAAGCTATAGTTTGACCTCATGCTTAGACCGTCACTTCACACAAGAATTCACTAAATCGAATTTCAAGGCATAGACAGATTATGATTAAGAATTTGATGTCTTCCAAATATACTCAGGGGGAAGAGAATTTACTAAGCTGAATATTTCGATAAAGGGCAACAATTAGGGGGATGAAATGTGTACATCCGGGACTTAATTGACTTTGGAGTATACAACATAGTGCAACAACTGGGGGGTAGAAATGTGTACATCCAGGACTTAATTAACTTTGATGTATACAACATTCGAGACTTAATTGACTTGGAGGTTATAGTTTCTTTCTTCTTTAGGTTGTCATTGTGTGCAAGTATGGTGCGTAGCTATGGTTGTTTCATATTAGGGGGGAGACAATTGAGGTAAGATACATTTTATGTACAACAACATCAACCAACATCTCTACCTTTCAGAAGCAAGAAAACCGTCATAATTCATACCTTCATATCTCATACTCAAAGTTTAAAGATACACTTCCGCAACTCTGATAAATCAAAGAACTATTCCTCAATCACAGTTATTGGTTAAGACAAAAGTTCTATATGAGGACAGATTGAAACTGTTAAGAAATTATGCGAAAGTTGAGCATTAAAGCTCAAAAGATAAACAAGATGGATTCACGGTAAAGAATGATGATATGAAAAGATCTCAAAGAGAAGGAAAAAAGGATAATGGAAAGATCAAGATCAAGATCACTAGAGCATGATTAGAACGAAACCACTATTACACAACAAGACTCAAGACAAACAAGCATTAAAGTTCAAAGTTCAAAGTCACAAGAGAGATCTCAATGATCATCCTTTAGGGGGAGATTGTTATGAAAAAGAAAATGATGATCATTAATGCAATGAAGCAGATATCACAATGATCGTCCCATGGACGGAAGATTGTTAAGATAGATAAAAAGACATCTTATTGAGATAAAAGTCTTGTAATAAATAGAGAAATAATATTGTGTAATAGGTTAGGTGAAAGGTTCGTGACTAAAATAAAGTCACAAGACCCAATAAATAGTTAAAGTCTAAAAGAGAAGAGCTCCATGCTCATTCTTGTAAATGGGTATAAATACCCCTCCACCACCTCATTTGTGAGATGTGTCTTGTGTGTGTTTTCCAAGTATCTTCTAATCTCATTTTATCTTTTCTCTAATCCTCATCCTCCCTCTTTCTCTCTCTACTTTCTAATCTTTCTCTCTCTAGACTAAACACTATATTGCTTATTGATCCTGAATTTAAGACCTCACACAAGCAACCCAATTTAAATTATAGTTTGCATCTACTAAGGGCATCCACAATGATAAACCTTTTAAAAGGTTTATAATCTTGCCACCTCTTACAATGTCATTAATTTAAAAATTATAAACCTATTCTCACTATAGATAAAGCTTTTGAGGTTTATAGTTTTTTCACGGTACATAAATTCTTGGACCTCTCTAAAATCTTAGACCTTTTCATGCCACCTAAACATGAAATGGTTCCTCACTATGGTAAAAATATTCTTGGACCTCTTCATAAGTTTTTAAACCTATTGTTGAAACACCATAGTGGATGCTTAAATCAATGCGGTATTCATTAATTGATATTTTCAAAAACCTCACTTAAAGAAATTACTATGTCACATGTCAAGATGGTAGCCTCAAATGTCGTGTGTCTAGAAGATTTACGCGACGATAACGCGCATTGTTTGTTATTATCTCATAATTGATGTAATGTTTTATTTTCAGTTTTACTACATATTTTTATATGTTCTTTGATATATGTTATATTTTTTTGCTTGAGTTGATTTATCGCATGTTACAACCGTTTGCAATAACATTTTGATGTTTTCACGAGACGAAACACTTACCACAGTATCACATATCTTTAATTGTCTGCCGTTAGAATATCACATATCTTAATTTCTTCCTTATAATTCACACTTAAGTAAGTTATTTGTACTATGATGGCGTCTAATATGTTTTTGGCGAACGTACGATTTTCATAATGTATACAACGAATTAAGTAGTTATAAAATTTTGCCATGTAGTTAGTCGTAATAATAAAATCTGTAATAGTACAAATAAATTCTATTTCTCACAACGTAAACACTAAAGGCCCGAAGCAATGCGCGAGCGCAACTTTCTCGGTGATATTAGCATAGATGGAAAAAACGGCGTACATGAATGTCGTATTGCTGTTGGGTTTTTTTTTGCTGGCCTTCGTTGTCTGGAAACACTATTTTGGGATGTCATTTATTTTGGGCTCGCTTTTACCCTTTTAGTAGCTAACTATTAAGATATTATTTAACGTTTATAATCATATAACACATGAACACGTATTTGCTCACATGATATTCTTAATTGTTGGAAACACTATTGAATATAAATTACCATACAATTATTAGGTTGTCATATGTTATTCCTTTGTAAGAAAGCCATTATAAAAATAATAACGTGTATCGACTTACTAATATTCTGTTTGGACATTTCTATTTTGCCTTAAACCATAACTTTTTTTCTAATTGGCCATTATTGCATATCGTTAATTATCACAATTTTGCATATCGTTTTTATTTTGACCCACACAATTCTGTTATGAACGTTACACGAAAACTGTACCACAATATTGCATATCCTTAATTATCGGCCGCAAGGGATTTTTCGTGCGTGCACGGGTATTCGCCTAGTCTATAATAGAAGGTAAAGAACTTAGTCATTAATTATTTGTTAAATTTCTACTTTATTAATTTCTAAACTTAGGTTAATATTGTTTGAATGTAGAAATTAATTGATCGACATGATATATATGCCATTTTTATATGAGTTTATTGAGTTGAATATCTGATGTGGCATTGTGTTTACAATTTTTAAGGTTTTGAATTGGTGATTTATATAATTTGGATTTTCTTGAATCTATAATAGAAGGTAACGAAATTAGTCATTAATTATATGTTTAATTCCTACTTTATGAATTTCCAAACTTAGGTTAATATTGTTTGAATAATTTAGATTTTCTTGAATCTATAATAGAAGGTAATGAATTTAGTCATTAATTATATGTTTAATTCCTAATTTAAGAATTTCCAAACTAAGGTTAATATTGTTTGAATGTAGAAATTAATTGATCGACATGATATATATGCCATTTTTATATGAGTTTATTGAGTTGAATATTTGACGTGGCATTGCGTTGTCTACAATTTTTATATGAGTTTATTGAGTTGAATATATGACGTGGCATTGTGTTGTCTACAATTTTTAAGGTTTTGAATTAGTGATTTAAATAATTTGGATTTTCTTGAATCTATAATAGAAGGTAACAAAATTATTCATTAATTATATGTTTAATTCCTACTTTATGAATTTTCAAACTCAAGTTAATATTGTTTGAATAATTTAGATTTTCTTGAATCTATAATAGAAGGTAACGAATTTAGTCATTAATTATATGTTTAATTCCTATTTTATGAATTTCTAAATTTAGGATAATATTGTTTGAATGATTTAGATTTTATTGAATCTATAATAGAAGGTAATGAATTTTGTCATTAATTATATGTTTAATTCCTACTTTTGTGAATTTACAAACGTAGGTTAATATTGTTTGAATGATTTGTATTTTCTTGAATCTATAATAAAAGGTAACGAATTTAGCCATAATTTTATGTTAAATTCCTACTTTATAAATTTCCAAACTTAAGTTAATATTGTTTAAATGATTTGAATTTTCTTGAATCAATAATAGAAGGTAAAGAATTTAGTCATTAATTATTTGTTAAATTCCTACTTTAATAATTTATAAACTTAGGTTAATATTGTTTGAATGTAGAAATTAATTAATCGACATGATATACATGCCATTTTTATATAAGTTTATTGAGTTGAATATCTGACGTGGCATTAATTATATGTTTAATTCCTAATTTATGAATTTCGAAACTAAGGTTAATATTGTTTGAATGTAGAAATTAATTAATTGACATGATATATATGCCATCTTTATATGAGTTTATTGAGTTGAATATTTGACGTGGCATTGCATTGTCTATAATTTTTATATGAGTTTATTGAGTTGAATATATGACATGGCATTGTGTTGTCTATAATTTTTAAGGTTTTGAATTGGTGGTTTAAATAATTTAGATTTTCTTGAATCTATAATAGAAGGTAACGAAATTATTCATTAATTATATGTTTAATTCCTACTTTATGAATTTTCTAACTCAAGTTAATATTGTTTGAATGTAGAAATTAATTGATCGACATGATACATATGCCATTTTTATATGATTTTATTGAGTTGAATATCTGACGTGGCATTGCGTTGTCTACAATTTTTTTAGATTTTGAATTGGTGATTTAAATGATTTGGATTTTCTTGAATCTATAATTGAAGGTAACGAATTTAGTCATTAATTATATGTTTAATTCCTACTTTATGAATTTCCAAACATAGGTTAATATTGTTTGAATGATTTGGATTTTCTTGAATCTATAATAGAAGGTAACGAATTTAGTCATTAATTATATGTTTAATTCCTACTTTATGAATTTCCAAACTTAGGTTAATATTGTTTGAATAATTTAGATTTTCTTGAATCTATAATAGAAGGTAATGAATTTAGTCATTAATTATATGTTTAATTCCTACTTTATGAATTTCTACATTCAAACAATATTAACCTAATAAAAATCATATAAAAATATAAAAATCATATAAAAATCATATAAAAATCAACACAATAAAATCATATAAAAATGGCATATATATCATGTCAATCAATTATTTTCTACATTCAAACAATATTAACCTATGTTTGGAAATTCATAAAGTATGAATTAAACATATAATTAATGACTAAATTCGTTACCTTCAATTATAGATTCAAGAAAATCCAAATCATTTAAATCACCAATTTAAAATCTTAAAAAATTGTAAACAACGCAATGCCACGTCAGATATTCAACTCAATAAACACATATAAAAATGGAATATATATCATGTCGATCAATTAAATTCTACATTCAAACAATATTAACCTAAGTTTGAAAATTCATAAAGTAGGAATTAAACATATAATTAATGACTAAATTCGTTACCTTCTATTATAGATTCAAGAAAATCTAAATTATTCAAACAATATTAACTTGAGTTTGAAAATTCATAAAGTAGGAATTAAACATATAATTAATGACTAAATTCATTACCTTCTATTATAGATTCAAGAAAATCCAAATCATTCAAACAATATTAACCTAAGTTTGGAAATTCATAAATTAGAAATTAAAAATATAATTAATGACTAAAATTACCTTCTATTATAGATTCAATAAAATCTAAATCATTCAAACAATATTATCCTAAGTTTAGAAATTCATAAAGTAGAAATTAAACATATATATATATATATAATTACTAAATTCGTTACCTTCTATTAGAGATTCAAGAAAATCTAAATCATTTAAATCACCAATTCAAAATCTAAATAAATTGTAGACAACGCAATGCCACGTCAAATATTCAACTCAATAAACTCATATAAAAATGGCATATATATCATGTCAATCAATTAATTTCTACATTCAAACAATATTAACCTAAGTTTGGAAATTAATAACGTAGGAATTTAACAAATAATTAATAAGGTAGAGATTATTAGATGTTTGACTTTAGTCCTAAGGGCATTTTGGTAATTTTGGTAGTATCTTAAGTATTAAGATACTTTAGACTTAAGCAATATGTATGTCGGTTTATCTCTAATATATATGTAATATGTAATAGCACATAGGGCTTTTGTTCATTAGACCACACTTTTGATAATAGAAATACCAGCTTTTGCTCCCAAACAACATCTGATGTTTTGATCTTTGTTATTTTTGTGCCCATGTTCTAATTGTTGTTGTTTGTTGCTGGTCTTTGTTCACTGATTATCACTCCCTAATCCTAACACATTATTTTTCATATTTGCATGCTTATATCTATGAATATTTTTCCAAGTATTCTAAATTTTCATAGTCGGTCGAATTATGAGAATAAGATTGAATCAAGAGTAATATGAAAGATTGGTTATATTTGTTGAGAGTAAATATGATGTACTCATAGTGGATGGGTATTTGACTATTCGTTGAGACCACATTCATATGTATTCAAAAGTGTATGAATACTGAAATGACCAAACATTAAGATTTCACTGGATGAATTTTCATCATTAGTGAATCTTACAAAATGGTTAGTCTTTAACTCCTTAGCCTGAGATATATGTTGGCTCTGAAGTGTGAAACATACTACTACTATCTCTATTAGCTCAAACGTTATTTGTAAAAGTAGTTATAACGGGCATGTTAGGTTGTTAGACTCAGAATTATTAAAGTCAAACAAGAATGTATTCGATCATCAAAGTTAGTGTCGGTCTTAATATTGTAACGTTATGTAATAGACTAGTAGGGTTTCACG
>BQNB010029237.1:6051-35464 GCA_026074375.1 Tanacetum coccineum | reverse complement strand
AAAAAAAACCAAAATTGGGCTGACCCAAAATGAGAGCCCGCTACTGTAGCACAGTGGCCCACTGTCAAAACGACAGTGGATTTGTCACTGAATGTGTTATATAGTAATTTAAAAAGGTAGAAAGGTAGGCGGTGTATAATAGCATGCACAATGAAAAAAGTCATTAAAGACTTTTTGCATTTAATGCATTTAATACTTCTCATGTTAATGTATTAGAGCATCTCCAATGCACTAGTTTTCAATGACTTTTTACTATTTTGAAAAGTCTTTTGAAAAGATTTTTACCATTATGTTAAAAGCTTTTTGAAAGGCTTTTTATGAATGACTTGCTAAACTAAAAGCTATTGCTAAAAGCTTTTCTCTATCACACTTTTGTATTTTATTATTTTTATTCATTTATGAGAAAAGCTTTATAAATACTTTTAAGTATTGGAGTGATGACTTTGAATTGAATTTTAAAGGAATACAATATAATAAATAAATAGGTAATTAATGCAAAAAGACTTGTAGGAAAGACTTGTAATATACCAAGTCATTTTAAAAAGCTTTTGTTCCAATGCAAGAAAATCATCTCAAAAGACTTTTTAGAATTGTAAAAAGCTTTTGCTGGTTTTCTTTAGGGTTGTGTAACTAGGGTTTGTGTGCTAGGAGTTTTATATAGTGTGAGAGGGTTAGGTTTGGACTGTTATCTATACTTCATGAAATATTGGGCTCAAAATCATTTAGGATTAATTTCATATTTCCTCCTCTTTTCACCAATAATTTCATATATACCCAAATTACAACATTGAATGCATGATGTTCCACACTTTTGATGCATGTTTAGGTAAATATGAAATTAATGGTGAAAATAGGGAGAAATATGAAATTGCCCCGATCATTTAATCCGAAAATTTTAGTGTTTGCAAAAGTTGGGTCGGGTACTAATTTTGTTGGTCAACACTCAATCGTACGTGTAGTCATAAGTTGGACCGAGATTTATTGGAATTACATTTTTTTAAAAGTGTTTGGTGTTTTGGTCTACGGTTTTGATTGCGAGTCAATAATCCGAGGTTGAGAATAATTTTGGATTGTATTTTTGGAATTATTTTTGGTTCACGTTTTTTTTAATTGAGCTTATATAATTTCTTTTAGTAGAAACATTTTTTTTAGTAGAAACGTTTTTTTAGTAGTAGTGTTATTCATAATAAAAATATATTATTGTTAAAATTTTGTTTTAGATATTTTTTAGTGATAATTATTTTTAGGCTACGGATTTTTTTTGAGAATTAAATAGTTTTGGGTTACGCTTTTAGTTAAAAAAACGTGTGCGAGATATTAGGTTGTCGTGATTAATTGTGCGTACGTTTATCGGGTTACTCGTTGGAATTTTTGTGGAATTTTTTAATTGAGCGATTTTATCGGATTTGTTCATCATGTATATGAATAGTTGGGATAAGTTGAGTCTCGAATCGTATAAAGCAAAGTGTGAAAAACTTGAAAAAGAAAACGAAAAATATATGATCAATTTTTCTTCGCTTTACGATAATGACAGACAATATACTAAAAAGATTAAAGAACAAGAGGATCCACTTGACACGATGAGTGGTCAATTAGCTGAGCTGAATAACACTATTAAGATTCAACAAACGACAATTTTAGAGCTAAAAGAGTGTCTACGTAAAAAGGATTCTGAAAATGAACGTCTGAAGTCAAAGATTGTTGGTTTTACAACGGTTCATAATCTTCGAGCGCAAGTTAAAGAATTTCAGAGTGAAAATGAACATTTAAAGTCAAAAGTCGTTGTTTGTACAATGTGTCAAAATCTTCAAGTGCAAGTTGAGGAACTTAAGAGTGTAAATGAAAGTTTGAATTTATCGGTTGAAGAGCTATCTAAGGCACGTGCACTTGCAGAAGCGACTTTGAGAGAAAGAGATGAATTGATTTTTGCTCAGTGTGAGAAAATAAGATTGTTGGAAGAACAATGTGAGCCATTTTATGAGGTACATTCTGAGTTTGATTCAGAAATAGTTCTTGACACTCAAGATAACTCAGAAAAAGATTTGATTTTGAGTTTGCAAACACAAGTAAAAGAAACTGCTGAATTGGTTGTACGTTTTTCAGATGAAAAATATTTTGCGTTAAAAGAAATTGAGAGCTTAAAAGATGAAATAAAAAGTTTGCAAATTGAAAATCAAGATCTAAAATCTAGAGAATCTGAGTTGAATAATCTTGAAAAAGTGTACGAGACTAAAGAATCTGTGTTGTTAAAAGATATTGATCAAATGAAATCTCAAGTTTCGGAACTTGTGGAGAAACTTCAGATTTCAGATCAAGAGATGAAACAACAAATCATTCTTTTTGAAGAAGACAAACGAATGTTTTTGGCTAAAAATGAATTTCTAGAAAAAGTGTCTTCTTCGGTGCAAAAAGAGTATAATGATTTGTTGGCTTCAAATGATGTTTTAAAACAAAGACTTGAAACAAAGTTTAAGTTTTTAAAACATGATAATTCTCTTGAGAAAATGTTTGAAATGATCGAGCAAGAATATGAATCAAACGTTTCAAAGATTTCCATTACAAGTTCAACGATTGAGACTAAGAATTTGGAACTTGTAAAGGAAATGGGGGATAAAGTGAAACGTTTTGATGACGAGAAAAAGGTGTTTGAGAATAAGATTTCAAAGATGGAAAAGGTCTTAGCACAACGAGTCAAAGATTTTGATGATGTCAAAACAGAGCTTTCAAAAAGAACTGACAAATTTGAGACGTATTTTGCAAATCTTGAAAAACAAAATGCTTTATTAAAATCACAGTTGGCATCTCAAAATTACACGTCGTTGCAAAAAGAACACAATGATTTGAGAACATCATATAATTTGTTGAAAGAGAAATATGAAACTTCTTGTGAAAATTTTGAAAAAGAAAACGAGAATTTGAAAATGCATTATAAAAGATTGTTTGATTCAATAAAACAGAAAAAGGTTGATTCTCAAGTTTTCACAAAATCAATTCCAAAAGTGAATGTTTCGAAAAAGGTTTACATGGGTAAATCTTTAAAACCATTTTCGAGAAAGGTTTCTCAATCTACTACTTATTCTTTGCAAAAAGATAGGAAGTATTTGAAGAAACAACATTCATCCGAAACATTTGCTTCTCAAATTCTTGTGAAAAACAAAAGTTCAAAACACGTGTGGGAAAGAAAAGAAATCATTTCCAAACCATTCAAGTATTCCAGGGATGAAATGTTTTCAATGCGTAAAAGAGATGATTCGGTTTTGAAAAAGGTGAAAGATGTAAGGTTTCCATTCATTTCGAAAAGAATTTTCCAAAATGAAACACCGAGTCTCAACAATAAATGGAAATCTTCATTTTCCTCAAGGGTTAAAACATTGAATGAAACACTGGGTTTCAAAACGGTGTTCACACCTTTGAAAAGCTTTAAAACTCCTAATGTAACATCAAGGTTTTATAAGTCAAAATGGACAAATGAGAAGAGTTTTAAATCACCGTTGATTTCAAGATCGTTATTTCAAAATGAAACACCGGGTTTCATATCTCTTTGGAATTTAATTTCTATACATCAAATTGACGCAACTTACATTTGGTTCTCCAAATATGGTAAACCCGTTAGCAATGTGCTTAAGTGGGTACCAAAAGTTGTTGTTTAATTTGATAGGAACTTCAAAAAAAATTATATTAGTTTAAGAAAATTAAAAAAAATACAAAACGATTTTCTTTTATAAAAATTTTATAGAAAACGCAAAAAGATTTTTTGGTTTTTATAATGGCTTTCGTATAATTTAGTACGAAACCCGAGCTTCATTTGATGGCTTGTGTACATGTCAGTACATAACCCATGCTTTAAAGAAAAGAAAATGTTCGTTTCAGAGCATTTATCTTTGAAAAGAAGAGAAGTTTTCTTTGACTTGAGTCATTGACAAATATTTTTCAAAATCTTTATGTGGTACTTAAAAGATAAAATCAATTTGTTTTAAAAGTCAATGATCTCAAGTTGATGAGTTACAATTGATTCGAATTTTGAAATGTGGTACTTTCAAGATAAAATCAGTTTTAGGAAGGTCTTCAAATCAATGTACTTTTTAGGAGGAGTGTCCGTATATGTTATTGAAAAGTTTTCAGAAAGAAACAGAAATGGAAAATTATTTTACATTTGACCTTCACATATCCATATTTTTGCGTTTTTAGCTTCATGTTAAAAATGTTTCTCGGCATATGTTAAGGGGGAGTGTCTTTATAATGATTGAAAACTTTTAAAGATCAAAATTTTTTTTTCTTCATATGATGTTAGTGAGAATGATGAAAAATAGAAAGAGAGATTTGTGAGAGAAAAATAGAAAGAGAGAATTGAGAAATCGTATACTTGAAAAAATGAAAGTATATGTCATGTGCTTCAAAGCAAGAACAACACATGAAAAGAAAAAGAGAAAAGTATGCAAGAAAAGAAATGCCACCGCATATAAAATTAGACAGGGTGATTGTTTTTACATTTTCTTGATATTATCAAAATCTCATATCATGGTTTTCACGGACATTCTTTTTAAAGGAATTATCTTGGCAAGTTGATTGAGTTGCACTGTATGTTTAGTTACTTTCAAACACTCCTATAATCTTCCAGAACCGGAATTGATCTACCTTGGAGTCTCCTTCTAATTTAGGAAAGTTAGGTCTAAGTGATGGAGTTTGTGGTGCAAATCAATATGTTTTGAATACCAAAAGGACTTAAGCGAGTAAAACTTTAATGAAAAAGAATGAACGAAAAATGAAAAGATTCCAAAAGTTGACAAGAATGTGATAAAGAAGAATCAAATGATAAGCAAAGACAAAGGTCGGAGTTGAAAAGTGAGAGGCTTCTAAGAACAAACAAAGGGTGTTACTCCTAAACTAATGATAAAACGAGTTAATTCATATGTTTATCTGTATTTCATTTATTGATTTGCTGTATATTAAGAAGGACATCATGGACCCGGTCATAGGCAAATGCCCAACCCGGCCTAGCCAACTCAAGTACTCTCACAATATATTTGAGTTTCATTCTCACGAAGATTAAACCATAATCCCTATCGACTTCACATTCCGAGAATTTGGAAATTGAATAAGAGGACATATCCCAATCCTTACTTACTAAAATGCACAAATAGAGTCTAAGCCAAATTAATATTCTAAGTATAAATCTTTTAGGACACAAAGGTAACATTTTAATTAAAATAATCAATAATACAAAAATGTACAATTGATATATGTCTTAAGTAACCATTACATGTCCTTTTAACTATGCCAGAATATTATTAAGAGAGATACTATAAGGGATATTAATTCACAAATGATTGAATGGCAATCCTACCAGTGCTAATATCATGTCAATGAACGTAGGTCACTCATTTGAAAATGATTGCTTAATGATTCAAATAAGTGTTATCTAATAATCTATGTGATTTAGGTGTTATGTGTTTTTTCAGAATTTGTTTTCAAATGCACAAAATGACATTTCTTTGATTTTATCATTGAATAGTTGTTTTACCCTAAGTTCATGAGATTAATGCTTCTTTGGATTTTATGGTCATATTTCCACATCCTTATCATCGAGATATTGATTATGATCATATTTTTCAAATAACTCATCAAAAAAATTTAAAGCATGATCTTGTAATACATGGACTACATGGTTAATAGTATAAGATGGTTCTTTACTTTGATACTATTTTTGCCATTTTCATCCTCTACAACATTACAACAACAATTCTATATCTTCACAAGCAGTACTACTGTTAATTGGATATTTATAAGTCAAAAGTTGTCTTTCAACCCTTCCACGGGAATGATACAATCAAGTTTGTTGGTTGAGGAGCTTACTAGGTATATTATAAGGATATTTAGATAATAGAGGGAGATTGTATTATTCTCTCGAAGAGATATAGAAAGTATATTTTGACTTTATAGACTATTAAAGGTTATTCTTTAAGTGATTCTTAACCCTGAGCTTATTTTGGCACTTAGTCATGATGGATCATAATCATCACGAGGGAGAGAAATATAAGTATAGAATTTGGGGAGAAAATATAAGGTTAATCCAAGAATGTAAAGGGGGGAGAATTTAAGAAGAATTTAAAGATATTATGGGACAAATCATTTTGGTTGATAATCATAGGAAGATATTAGTGAAGAAATTGAGTTAAAGAGATCATTTTTTATAAGTAGTTTGACTAAGAAGATAAGTTTTGTCTTCATGATTAGTGAGGATTAAAAAAATAAGAAAAAGCAAAAACAAAATAAAAAAATGTATATATTGTTGGTGAGGATTGAAAGAAAAGCAAAAACAGAATGAGAGAATTTTGTTATAATCTTTTCTCATTGATATGTTTAGAGGTTACATCATCAAGTGTTTAGAATAACCTGTAGTGCTTTATCAAGCTTAAAGGTCAAACAAGGTAGTTGGTTCAACATTTGCATGAGATTACTTCAGCGATGTCATCATCATCTTCAACTACAAATCATTTAAGAAAAAATATTCACAATCAAGATCACTAGTTCAATCTTCAAGAGATAGATATGTGATTGAGGGGGAGCAAAAAAATATGAAGATTCAATAATAAATTCAAGTATTCAACTCTTCTATAAGAAATGCTCAATCAATATCATCGTATTCAAGATCTTTCGTCAGCAACATTATGTGACTGAAATCAATTTTCAAGATTAAGATCAAGAGTTAAACATAAAGATTTTATACAAGATTTAAAAAAAATTCAAGTTGCAAATGAAGATCAAGATATGGATAGCTTTTAAGAATGCGGATTTTGAGTTTAAAAGTAGAGTTGATACCTTCAAAGATAAAGATCGTGATATTAGGTCGTCCTTAGCTTTCACAAGGAATTCTCAGTGTTTTCGAGCTTCAAAGAAATGAAATCCAAATCTAGCCTATCTTACATAGGGGGAGATTGTTAGAATTAAAGATAAATTCTATATTTGATGTAAAGATACTTAGCAACATCACTAAGTTTATAATAAGGCTTAATTCCACCATTTGATGTAACATACATGTCAACTCATTTGTATCAATATCAAATGAGAAAAGATTAAACACATAATCTCTCTCTAAACATACACACACACACACTACTTACACCTTGATTTACACACACTAATCCATCAATCATGATCTTAATGTCTAATATGTACCTTAATCCCCTCCTGGACTTATACTTCCTATCCAGGCTTAAGCCCCTTCTAGACTTATATTTCATGTTTGGGCTTAAATCCTTTCTGGGCTTATAAGCTCCTGTCCAGGCATAAGCCTCGTCTGGACTTATATTTCATGTCCGGGCTTAAGACCCTTTCGGATTATACTTCATGTCCGGAATTAACCCCCTTTTGGGCTTACACTTCCTGTTTAGGCTTAAGCCCCTTTTAGACTTAGACTTCATCATGTTCGGACTTAGCCCCTTCTGGGCTTATACTTCATATCTGGGCCTTAACCCCCTTCAGGCATATATTTCATGCCCGGGATTTAAACACCTATCGGAGTTAGGTCCATTTTAGACTAGTCTTAAGTCTTTTCGGACCAGTACATCATCACGACCCCCCAGTCTAGAAGGATATGGTTTCCTGACCAAAGTAAGCTAGACTTAACTTTATCACGGCTATCATTTTCCTTCGACTATATGTCGCTATAATCCCAATATTGGACTACACTAGTCATCCATTCTAGTCTACCAATTAATGGCCACCTCTCTAGCTATACGTAGGTTGGGTGGTGATGTCAGAATGCATTTTCCCCGTGTTTAAAAAAGGAGTCAAGACCTCAATGAGAATAATGATATTTCTATTGTCGGGGTAACATTAGAATCAACCAGATACCTTCCTTTTCATCTCTTAAGAGAGAATGATTAGAATGATTTAGGAGAGGTATGAAGATGGCTCTATATACATTGTTGTAGGAATGAAAGTTGGGTAAAGGTTAGATGTGGCCGGGGCGGGGGGGGAGCCGGTGTAGGGGCGATGTGGGGGATGGGGGGGAGCTGGTTGATGGATTGGATGCAGATCGTGATAGTACATCCAGATATGTCTATGCGTGATCATAAGATGCGTCTTGATTATGGGTTGTCCAGATCACGTCTAGCCAATATTACTCTGTTACGAGGGTAACCACATCATACAGAGAACTCCTTGAACATACCAACACAAAGGAAGCAAAGATGTAATTCTGTGTTGGGTTAATTATTAGTTTACCCGTCCTGGTGTGAATATTACATCCGTTTTAAGACCACCGGAGAATGCACTTCCGTGGTTGGGTTATTTTTAGGTTACCTGTCCTGGTGGGAATATTACATCCGTGTTAAGGCCATTGGAGAATGCACTTCCGTGGTTGAGTTGATTTTTAGGTTACCTGTCCGTGGTTGGGTCAATATTTTCTATACAATCCTACATATAGATGTTTTTTTAAATGGTTTTTTTTAAACAGTCGCCTTAAGAATAGTTTTTATTTTTAAAATTATGTTTCTTACGAAACTTATGAGAGTTAAGATCAATGTATACACAAAATGTATTAAATCCCCAATGTCCTATTTATATTAATAATATATAAATAGTATAATAAATATATATTATATATATATTAATATATAAATTATATATATATTCACTTTTCTAAAAAAAACTCACTTTTCACCTCTTTTTTAAAAATAAAATATCTTGTAAACGGTAAATCGTTAAGCGACAAAAAATACATTATCACGACGGGAATTTTTTTATCTTTCGATAGACGGGCACTTCGAAATATTTTCGACGAACTTTTTTTTTTAATTTATTAGTGTTAGAAATTTGCGATGGAAAAATTCATATGTGATTGTTTTTATTACATCATGCCATGATTTCACCAAATCACATGTGAATTTTAAAAATAACAAATCATCTCTGATATTATAAATCACTGTGATTTTTTTCAATACGTAAATTTTTTAGCGCTTTTAGAAGAACCCTGAAAAAAGTTCGTCCGAAAGTATAATAGAACTATAGAATGTCCCCTTATAGAACAATGAATTATTCTCAACGTCACGGATATGATTCGTTTTTGGGTGGACGATTAACATTTTTGTAAGATATTTAATATTTAAAAAAGATGTGGAAAATAAGTTTGTTTTAGTTTGATGAATTACGAATGACCCTTCATGGGTTTTAAACAATTTTGGATGTACATCATACTTTTCTCAAGTTAACGATCTCTATCATAATTTTCTTTTTATCACAATCATGTTTATAATCTCAATTTATATTTCAATTTTAATTTGTTAAAATGAACAAGGTATAATGTTTTTGTCTCCCTAATAAATTTTTATAATACACAATAAAAATACCCACTTACTCATAAAATAAAAAAATAAAAAGTAAAAATCATATAATACACTCTATCGAGCACTCTAAGTGCCGTGATAAAACCCACTATATAGTTTTTTTTGCAGTAAACCCACTGTATAGTTTGAAAGTAAAAGAGTAAACCATAATACTAATTTTATTACGGCCCGTTTGGTTTGTAAATTGGTTTAGGATTTGGATTTAAATTTAGATTAAGATTTGGATTTGGTTTTGATAAATGAGAGAGAATATATAAATCTTGTTTATCTTATGTATTAGGATATAAATTGAGAATGAAATTTATAATTTTTTATACATTAAATATATGCAGGCCCACTAGTCATAAATGTTTTTGTCAAAAGTAGAATTACAATATCCTATTTGCATAAAAATACAATTAAAGTCAAGTACATTAGAATTGTCAATACTCCAAGAGGTGATGATGGGTTTTAATAAAGTCCAATTCTATATGTCTCAGACACTGTTTCATAACCGAAAACTTAAAACAAACTAAGGGTTCGTTTGGTAGGATGGAAAGAAATGTTAAATGAATGGAATAAACAACGTAATGGAATAAAGGACGAAATGGAATGGTTCATTACCGTTATTAATCATGTTTGGTTTATATGATAAGGCGTAATGGAATCGATAATAAAAAGACTAAAATACCCCATTGATGATAGAAATTATTTAATGTGGTTAATTAATGATGGGGTTTTATGTAATTTAATTCCATTACGGGATGGAATGAAAAAAAACTAGAGGACCCCTAAGGAATGATTTTGGTAGAATGGGTCATTCCTTAGGAAGAAATCATACAACCTATAAATGTAAACAAACAAGATTTTTCCATTCCATCGTAATAATAGTTTCCATTCCTACTTTGATTACAGCATACCAAACGCTACGTAAGGGTTCGTTTGGTAGGACGGAATGAAATGTCAAATGAATGGAATAACCGACGTAATGGAATAAATAGTGGAATGTAATGATTCATTACCATTATTAATCATGTTTGGTTTGTATGATAAGACGTAATGGAATCATGATAAAAAGACTAAAATGCCCTATTAATGATAGGAAGTTAATTTAATATGTTAGTTAATGGTGGAGTTTTATGTAATTTGATTTCATTACAAGATGGAATGAAAAAAAATAGGGACCCCTAAGGAATGGTTTTGGTGTAATGGGTAATTCCTTGTAATGAATCATTACATTTCATAAATGTAAACAAACAACATTTTTTCATTCCATCCTAATAATCTTTTCCATTCCCCCTTTGATTACAACATATCAAACACTAATCTATGCTAGCAGTGTCAAACCCCTCAAACAAACACTTCCTTAAAGTTTTATCAGGGTTTAGAAATAAGTAAAAAAAACCTATCACCACCGGACGCCTGCCAGCACTCATCACTGTCACTACAGCTATCTCTGTCTTCTTCTTCATCATCCAATTCATTTTCTAGGTATCTTTTCATTATTCATTTTATAATCATCATCATCATCATATTCTTCATCTTTATTACGGTTCCATTTATTTGCCTTTATAGTTCATTAGGTATTCTTTATAATTTCTATACATTTTATCTCATCTAAAAACTTATAATTTCTATTTAAGTTCCTTTATAGTTCATTAGGTTTTCTTTATAATAAATAAGAGTGTTTGGGATTGCTTATTTTTCCTACTTACAAATAAGCATTTTTGGAATGTGTGTGTTTTGATTTGCTTATTCTCTTAAAAATGCAGTAAAGCTCCAAGAAATAATAAGCTATAAAAAAGTTTTAACGAGATGTATTTTATAAAAGCTTTAGGTCAGATATGATGTTAAACGAGTAATGTTATTTTCATTTTAAGTAAATGCTTTAAAATATGCAGCGCTTACTATGAAAGAAAACTAGTTCTGCTTAAAAAGAAGTAGAAACGCAGAATCCTAAACACCACTTATGCTTATCTTTTTTATGAATGTTATGAGTTGATATATGTTAATTTCGCTAATTTATGATAAACATGGTACGATTGTTTTGTGTAGACTATCTCGTTGGTTATAGTTAAGACTTGTAATTCTGTTGTAATTGGTTCTGCTGATTAGGCTTAGCTACTTTTGTTGAAGTTTAGTTTGGTTGCTATATGCCTATATGTTTGCTATGTTTTTGGATCAGTGTTAATTTGCGACATATGGTTAAAGCTAGGAAGACGAGTAAGAATTTGATAATTAACGAGCTCACTAGGAATGTCAGTAAGTTATAGTAGAAGGGGTGAACTATCGGCTTATAGTTGTTAGAGCTTTTGTGGTATTTTTTCATATAGTATAAGATAAGAAAAGCCGAACCTGAAGTGAAAATAGAAATCATAGCCACAACCCACAGGCCTTTTGAAGAACCAATTTACAGTTTTGACTCATATATCCGTTCTTATTCACCTTGTTGTTGAACCAATACTTCCCTGATTCTTAGGTACATTGTACCTAATATTGAAAAATATCTATCTATCTATATCTATACTATATATAAAGGGTTTACACCCTATTCTTGAAAGTAGAAAAATTAAGAAAACTATATATGAAAACTATAATTTCATTCAATTTAGATAATGTATAATCCCCAAATTCTCAAACTTTTATTATTTTTCATTTATAACCTATAAACTTTTTTTATCACTACAACTATCTCCCGCTATAAAATCCTGTTGCTATGCATGGGTACTCGTCTAGTTGTCTATTGTAGACATTCTGATAACAATGCTATATTCAACCAATTTACGTAATGATAATCGGTTTGATCTGATTGTTTTGATCTCAAACAGGTCCTCTAGGGATGATGTAAAAAATTAGGTAAGTGTCAGGGTCAAAAGGTTAGACATTTAAACAGGGTGAAGGTCTTTTTTAAGTCTTAATTCAATGCATGTGACCTGCTTAATTATAAATACTCAAATACTAAGATTGTATTGTAATTTTTCTACTCATGATTAGCACATTAGTTAATCATAGAAAATTTGAATATTAGACACAAATATGTTTGACGTGCAATCCATCCTAAGCTAATACAATCAGAACCTGTTACACAACCTGTCAGGCCTGACCATCTTGCTATTTATCATCATGTATATAATTTCTTTTTTTATGTCTAATACTAGTGTTCTGTTGGACAGTAGATTTGAGCTTTGGCCTCTGCGATGGCGACAATTGGTGGCAGATTAACGTCAAAGTTATGATTATCAGTTCTCTCATTGCTTCATCGTGAAATAACGAGAATACCCATCTTGAATGAATATCTATCCTCTTATTCTCTCTCCACAAACCATTAGCATATATACAAACTACGAAGAGCATTGAAGATGTCTGCAATTGTCAATAACAGTTCTATAGATATTTAAGGCCTCAATATTACAATGATGGTAGGCCCAGAGGTTCCCATTAGAGAGGAAAGGAGTTGCTTGGTAAAGAAGCTCTTTTTGTTATTTTGGGTTTGACGAGAGTTATAGACAATGATGAGAAATTGGACAAATTTGTCAAAACTCATGTGTCAAGGCTCTTAAAGATGGACATGGTTGCTGTTCTTAATAACCTTGAATGCCAAGAGGAAGTGCAATTAGCTGTCAAGGTTTACCCATTCCCCCTTTACTCAATTATTCTTATCACTTAGTCGTCCTATTTGTATTCTTAGTATTTTCTTTTCAACTAGACAAAGGGTTTAGCGGTCGGTCCAGTCTATATATCAGCTGTCTTGGTGTGTATTAGAACACCTTATACTTATCGTTTAAGGCTGTCTGGCTGGACCAAACTGCTTTATTCGTAAATACGCTCATATCTTTACATTAATAACAATTAATGAGTTGGGGTGTAAGATATAAGGTGATGAACTATAATAAGAGATATAACTAGCTAACCTAGGCAAGCTAAGTGGAAGCATTATACTATATATCCTCTAAAGTTAGGATCAAGACATTCACTCCAATTCTTATAAAGAGGTTGGCTGTAGTGGTTGCAAGGTAGTCAAAGGCTAAAACGGCCTTAAAGCGACATGCCTTCCGGTAACACCCCCATTTTGACAAATTATAAACAGCGAGAAGCTAATCTGTGGGTATTGACTGTCAAGTACAACAAACATAATCATAGAAAATGACTTAAAAAAGACGTTTTGAAAATTTAGTTATCATTTAATATTATATCAGAGTTTTACAAAAGGAGAGGTCCCAAAATCTAGAAACATAAAGTTTGAATGATAACAGTTTAGTCATCTTTAAGTCCAATGCCACTCCGTGCCAAAGGTTCACTAGTACAAAAACTAGTATTGGTCACTCCAAAAATGTGTGACGATATACATATGGTCACATGTGTTTTTTTGGGTTTTTGTCACTAAAGATCACGCAACTGTAGGTCACATACGGTGACGTTAGGGAGTTCGTGGCTATTTCCCATTGAAAAAGAGTGACCAAAACCAATATGTTGTTACAAATTAGGCACAAGTTTTGTTGTATTAAATCATATAGTACCGTAAACACATTAAAGTCACACGAATAGATTATAGAGTATCTATTTTGTAGATTCCCGATTAACACTCCATAACATATAAACACCAAAGCGAACAAGATAAAGAAAGTAGTGAGTTTTTTAAGAGAGAAGAGGAAGAGAAATGAAAGATAAAGTGAAAAGATATTTTTGATATAATGAACAACTTACTTTTTCTAAAGAAGAAAAAGTATATATACCCCGTCGCGTTAGAAGGTACGCCCGCGGGATATTATTAACGTAGGACCCGGGCTTCAGGATTTGCTTGGGATTAAACCCGCAACATATACAATATTAGATTTACTATCGTGCCCGAATCCCGATAATTATCCATATTACAAACAAATTAACTAATTAAAGACCGAAGCTCATCGTAAAAAAAAGCAAAAAAAAGAAGGAAAAAACAAGAGTGACCGAGCTTCCTTGTTCGACTCAATAAATTGAGGCTAACAATCTCCCCCGAAGTGAGGTCTTGAACACGGGAACGAACTTCCTTTATTGACTCAATAAAATTGAGGCTAACAATCTCCCCCGAAGTGAGTTCATTGATGACACTTCTTCATGAGATTAGTGAGATTGCTTTTGTCATTTAAGCTCGAGTGTTCTTGGTCTTTGTCTTCGTTATTTGTTGTAAACTTGTTCCTTCATGCTTTGCGATCTTGACTTTGAGCCTTTGTCATTGTCTTTATCGTCTTTGCTATCTTGCGATCTTATGTTTTTGACCAACATGCTCATACTTATGCATTATCTTGAAAGCTTCAAATCAGAGTTAGCGGAAGTCTTTGTCTTTCAATCTTGAGCTTTCTAGATGGTATGTCTTCGTAGATTGAGCATTTGAATGGGATTGAGGTTGTCGTTACCACCGTTTGACCTGCATGTTTACGTTAGTGATAAACGAGAAAATTGATTTAAAAATCAATCGACGTGTCACTCGTTAAAGAGTTTTTGTAACACATCGAGAGTGTCATGTTTTTATCAAAATTCATCAACCGTCAATTCATTTACTGGACCAAATCGATATCCAGTTGTCACAAGTTTGATTCATATAGAATCTCGCAAGTCACCTACCGCAGTGCTGTTTGATGATGACACTGGAAGGATTTCCATTCGTCATTGTGAATACTAAAGAGTATCACTCTGAATGTCTGCGAAAAATCACAATGATATCGCGTGGACTTTTGAAAAACAGCTTTGAACTGATGAGTTCAACAAGTGTTTGAAAAAGGAATGGCCTACGAGATTTTGGATTGAGCTCATGGCTTTAGACTCCGATTAGTGCATTTTTTTGGTTTAGTACGCGGAGGCTGGAGCAAGATCGCCACCTATTCAAATCAACAATCTCGGATGACATGTCAATAGATAACGTGTGTATCTCGTGACTAACAAATGGAGACAAGTTTTCTGGTGAGAGCAACCCGAAAGGCTGGAAGGGTTTTGCATTGCATCACTGTGTCCATGATGTCGTTTTCAAACAATGTCAGAATCAACTTGTGATTCTGACAGCATATGTATGACCCATTTTCTGCCTTAAGTTGTGTGGATGATTTCTTTCTTGAGACCCTTTATCCATACATTTCTTTTTCATTCTTCAACGCTTCATGCCATACCAAGACGTCATTACTAACACCTTGTTGTGATTGTTCCAGTGTTAACTCAATCTTAGTCGGCATTATTCCCATATACATTCATCTCCAATCATACCTAAGGACTGTTATTTCTAATCTTTGGATTATCCTTGGGTAGATCCTCCGGTTCTGGTTGGATCATAGGATTGATTCCTAACCTAACCACCTTATGACTTCAGAATCGTCGAGAATTAAATGTTTGTGGGTATATATCTGAACAAAAAACCTTTTCCTTATCCCCACATTGATTCGAAAAGATCATATTTTAATTACATTTTCTCCCGAATTTTAAATAAGAAACATTTAGTTTTTGAAATACCCTCGTGAAAAAAATATCTTGAAAAATCTGTGGAGAAAAGATTATCCGCAGTGAATGGTTGTAACATTTTGATAATGTTTGAATACATAAGAATGTGTCGTAGATGAAGTATCCATAACATTAAAACCTTTGTTTTCGAAAAACTCCCCACAAAAAATGACCAATTGAAAAATTGATTTCTTATGTGAAACATTTGTGAGGGCTTGATGTTTACCGACACAATTTTGAAAGATTATTATTGATCCATCGAGAAATTCTTGAACAATTGTGTTCAACTTATGAAGAACCAAATGTTAAGGACTTCTCTTCTAACGTAAGGAAAGCGCACTGAAACGAACACTCTCCTTATTTTCTTTGAGCTAAAGAAATTGAATGTCTTGTAAGTACAGCTCAAGAACCGAGAACGTTAATTTTCTCGTGTGAGTATAGGATATAAACCTTCCTTTATTGAAGTCCGTTATAACTGACATTTGCACATACACCATCAAGAAAATTAGAATGACATTATCAAACTATGTGTGCAAACTCTCGCTCGAACTTCATTTACACACCCGAGCAAAGTTAAATCGAACATTTCTAAGCACGTAAATGTTATCGATTCCAAGAGACATGTCGAGAAAGAATCTTATTAGGAATTTTCTGTTTTTCTGTTTTTTGTATTTCTTTTTGGAAAAATATGTACATGGTGATGTTTCGATGATTGATATCAAGCAGACATCATTTGTCATAACCTCCAGTTCAGAATGAGTCAAACATCCATACCAATCCTTCTGACAAGATACTTTAACCGATCCTCAGGAAGGGCTTTCGTAACATGTCAACTAATTGGTATTCAGTCTGACAAAATGATAATTCTATTAATACCATTTCAACTTGTTCCTTTATGAAATGATTACGAGTAGGATGTTGCTTGTCCGTAGTGTTTGTACGGGGTTAGCATGAGATTGCTATGGCTGACTGAGAGTCGACAGTACAACTTATTTTGTTGTAGTTGAAGCGCATAATCTTGAGTTGTGTCCTCACCACATTACTGAGCACAACTGGCATAAAACGCCACATACTCTGCCTCTGCTAAAGACATTGCACGTGCCAGTTTTGGTTTCTTTGACATCCAGCTTACAAGTTTATCACCAAGGAACTGTATCCCTCCAGAAGTTGCTTTTCCGAGTATCCAAGGCATCCGGCTGATCAGCGTCCTGAAGAAAGCTGTTAGTTCAAAGCCAGGAATCCTTTGGAGACCAGAGTCCCATTTTAATGGGTACCCTTTTAGGTATTTAAAGATTCTTTTAACCTCTTGAGGTGCTTTGAGTTGGTCGTGCTTATAACGTGCACCAATAGCATACTGCTTGCACTAAGTCTGGACTACTAGATGTCAAGTACAGAGTGACCCGAATTTAACTACGCGAATCTCAGATTTGTTCAACGGTTCTCCACTCAAATCTACATCTAGTTTGGGTTTAGTAGCCAATGGTGTACCAATGGAGTGACAATTGTCCATATTATGCTTTTTCAGAATTTCTAAAGCGTACTTGGCCTGATTGATAAAAATACCTTTTGGGGCTGGTGATCTGGAGTCTAAAAAGAAATTCATCTCCCCATTAAGGACATCTCAAATCTACTGTGCATTAATTTTTCAAATCTTTTTGAATATTTAGGTTTGTAGACCCAAAAATTATGTCATCAACGTAAATTTGCACAATAACTATCTACCCGTATTTTATCTTGAACAAAGTTGGGTCCCAATTGTACCTTTAGTAAAGTCTTGCACAGCAGGTAAGTTTGAAATAGTTCATCGTACCAGGCTCTTGGAGCTTGCTTTAATCCATACAAAGCTTTCCTTAGAAGGTAGACTTTTTCTGGATGATCTGGATCAACGAACCCTTCTGGTTGAGCAACATAAACCTCCTCCTTCAATGGACCATTAAGAAATGCCGTTTTTCACGTCCATCTGAAGATGGAAAAGACTTGTGTGCCTGCGTGGCCAACGCAAAATCCGACTGCTTTCAAGCGAGCACACTGAGCAAAATGATTCTTCAAAACCAATACCCTCTACCTGAGCTAACCTTTAGCAACAAGTCATGCTTTGTTGCGAATTACATACAGATTCTTCATCCAATCTTGTTCTTCCATACACTTTAGCTTTATAAATCATCTTGCCCTAATGGTTCGTCGACTAGTATTTCCCAACTTTTTGTCTGTCGAACTGATGAAGTTCATCTTGCATTGCTTCAATTCCCATGCAGAATCAGCCATTTCCTCCTAAGTTCATCGTTCAACAATTCATTACCGTGAGCGCGAACATACACATTTTCAGGATCTGTGGCAAGCTGTCGATTCTTTGTTTTGAACGCAAGGATGGATTTCCACGAACATGTTCTATATGGATATCACTGGTCCATCGGAATCATGACTTGTGTGTTGAAATGAATGCACATCGTATTATCAATGTTTCGTAATGAATACTTCACACTTTCTTGTACCCGTGTACTAAAAGGATTGCCAAATACAGCTTCTTGAAACGACGCATTCGGTGCGTGATCATTGTTTATTTTCTCAGCGAGACCGTGTGTTGGATGTAATATTCTCAAGTAAAGGACTGAAGAGAAAATTCTAACCCTCTGATGTGACGGAAAACTGTCTTTTCTGCGAAGGACAACATTTTGTCTTGGGGCGCGGGGTCAGAGTTGTCATAATCTGACGCCTTTTTCCTTGATGAACGAAGAGCCTGAAGCGACATTATTCAACAGACATCTCTTTCGATGAGGTGCGAGTCCTGAAACTGTTGTGATCGCAGACATCATCTCTTTGATTTCCATCAAACTTGATAATGAATGACTCAACTATCAAGCGTGTTCTCCTTGATGCTATCAACACGATATCCCATCGACTGAGTAGAATATCCCACCATGACACATTATCCCCTTTTTCTTTCCATCTTATCCAGATTTTCCCCATCTCTAGTTTATGTAGCAAGTGCAACAAAGATGTGAAGATGTTTATTGAAGGGTTTTCCCCTTCATTGATGATGTGATAACCCGTCTTTCCATGAGTGGATATGATGAATGATCGGTTCTGAGTAAGCATGCGGTTGCAACTGGCTTCAGCCTAAAAATGATAATGGAGCTTAGAAGCTGAAAGCATTGTTCGAGCAGCCTCAACCAGAGTACGGTTTCGTCTTTCGACAACGCCGTTCTGTTCAGGTGTTCGAGGAGTGGATGTTTGATGTTCAATGCCTTCTTCTTTGAAATAGGCATGGAGTGTCTTGTTCAAGAATTCCGTGCCTCTGTCCGTACGAACAGTAATAACTTGAGCTTGAAGATTGCGCTGAATCATCGTGAGAAAGTCTTTAAGAACTTCTGGTGTTTCATCCTTGGATCGTAGAAAAAGAGTCCAAGTGTATCTTGAATAGTCATCAACAATCACCAGAATATACTTCTTCCATTAATCGCTTGCAAGTTCACGCATTGGAACCACACAAGGTCCATGTGAAGCAAATTTAAGCCCTTCATTGGAACTAGGAACTGCTTTTGGTCTTGAATGAACTTCTTTTGCTTTACTCATATCACAAGATGAACAAAGTTGTGATCCCTGACATATTAACAACATGTGTTAAAGCCCTGGTCACAACATCTTTCTTTTGGAGAGTATGGTGATCTAATCGAGTTCAGATGAGAAAGCCTTCGTTGCACAGAACCATGCTTGAAGTTGTGAAGCATTAGCCCATGAAACAGATGGAGATGATGAGTTGTTGCTTTGAAGAGATATTGTAAAAGATCAGATCCACTACTACCGATAGTAAATCGTTTTTTCCTGAAGATCTCTCACAAAACATGCAATTTCCTGAAAGCAACCTCCAATTCAGCATCACAGAATTGACCAACCAAGAAAAGATTGTGATTGAGGCCTTCGACGTAATAAACCCGTTTGATCGTCACATTTCCTTGAATCAGATCTCCATAACCAAGAATAGGAGCAAACTGATCATTTCAAAAATTGAAACCGTTTACCCAGAAATTTCTCTACAAAAATACACAAAAGCTTTAAGATTGCCACGCAAGGTGCTTTGTGCATCCAAGTCAACAATGGAATAGGAAAGAGTTTGTACAATCGCAAGAGAATTAGAGACGAAGGAACATAGGACAAATTGGATCCTATGAAGTATTATATCTTCAAACCATTAGTAATCCTAGAGAAAAGTCTATAGTGGGACTAATATTTATGATGAACATCATCTTTCCTGATTTTTAGTCATCCAGATACTTTTGGTCCTAAGAGGCTTTGAGACCATATATAACCCTGATGGACATCTCTTAGCTATCCCACCATTTCCATTCCTGATTTGTATCTTCATTACAACTTGCCTTATAGTAACTCTTGGATATCTGAATAGTGGTAACTATACAACTGTATTTCTTATGTGTGTTGCACAATTTGTTCGCTTTGTCTCTTGGGTTACTAGCACTAATAGGCCACTACTTGAGGCCATCTTAGATCTAGCATACACGTCTGATCAAGTATCGATAAACACAAGCAACATGATTAGAATTAAACAACATATTCTCACATCGCACAAACAGCATTTTACATTCGAATTTCTGGAGTTTGAACTGTCCCTTACTCGCAGTTACAGACTTTGTTTTCTTAGAAATACTATAATCCTATGTTGGATCTTTAACTCCTGCTTGTAAAACTTCACTTGACTAATGTTTGCACGACCTTTTCTTGTCACTTGATAGCTCTTAAGCGTGGTCTGCTAACACTAGTAACTGTGAAATACTACCTGAAGATTAAGACATGTGAGGATTAGTATTCATAGAAGCATGAGGCAACTGTGGTGTTCTAGATTGTGTAGTGTAGAGGCAATTCTATACATTCCTGTCAAGCACCGTTGTTTTCGAACCGCTTGGATTCTTTTCTTAAGCCAAATACTGTTTGATGACTGTTTTAAATTAACCATCCGACACATTAGTTTTATTAACCGACTGTTTCGTTGAAAACTTCTCATTTTTCAGGAGAATTGAAAAAGTAGTCGATTTCCTAAAACTGATGGTTTTGAATCCGTTGAGCATTTAGTTGTTCCGAACAAAGATGGTTTTATCAAACTGAGTTTCCACAACATCCCCTTTTGTTACAGAAATGATTTTTCTTTAACTCATTTATCACCATGTTTTTCTTGTCTTGCATTTGAGGCTTCAAATTTTTGTATTTCATGATATTGTTCACGTTTCTTTTCGAAATAAATTTGAAGCATTTCTTTGCAAACTGGGTAGTTTTTCATCTTTTCTTTACAATGTTTGTAAAGAAAGTTTCAAGAAAATCGAGTGTTTTTCAAGTTAGCAAAACTTTTTTAACAATTATTATAATTCTTTGTTAACAAGATTCAGTTTGTTTCGAAGCTTTTGTGGCAAGACATTTTGACATTCTTTGACTTTAAGAGATATAAGCATTGCAATCATTATTAAGCATTAAATCATACAGGAGATGCAAAAAAGAACATGTGACATCTTAGACACACACTCTTTGAGAAGTAGATCATATATGTTTGAAAAATCAGCCTTTTCGGATTCAAGTTCGTCAATCTCTCTTTCAAGGGATTTAACGTACTCAAATCGTCATTCATTTCTCTTATTTAGTTTCATGAATATAACAATGACTGTCTAGTAATGTTTTGTCTGAAAGAGCATTAATAAGATTTTGATCAAACTCCATACTCATAGCAGTGGTTAGAAATTCACTACTAGTATATTAGACCACGTTTGTTGTACAAATTGTTCCTAAAAGAGATTGCAGTTGTTTGCATTTCGTTATAAAAGGTAGTCTACTTTACTAATGATTAAGACATGGGTAGAAATCCAACGTTTTTAGGCAATATGGCTTTGTCCTAACAAACGTTAATCTCCACATGTCATTCCTAACTTCATTAGCGCTTCCAACTGCTCAAGAGTAGGCTTTGGATGTTGGTATTGAGAAGTTTCATAAAGACTGTTTTGATATGTGTAAATTATATGGTTTCACTGTGGTCTTACCAAATTTTATCTACGCTCCTTTTCAGAGTCAACTGTCTCATCCACCGTCGGGGCAAAATCATTTGCAGGATCAGAGTATCATATGGATCTCATACAAACGAGCTTATACAGATTGAGCTTTCCTTGAGGTACTTTGGATTAGCAAATGTTGATCTACCATGATACGTTTGCGCATTTTGGGTGCTAAACTTGTGAATGGACTGTATTGGACTGATTGTCGTTTATAAAGAATTTCATATTAAAACTTTTTATTTGTTTGTCCATTTCAATCATCGTGTCAATGTCTTTTCCTTCCTTAACCTTTAAATCCGAAATAACCTTAGTTTTCTCTTTGAGTTGACCTTCAAATTGTGACCTAGTTAACAGACTCTTTTTGACTAGCTCATCGTGTTTCTGATTGACAACTGAAATTTCATAGGTTTTAGTTTTCAAACCTTCTTTAATGTCAATGTCTTTACGAGCTAATAGTCCTAGAGTTTCATTTAACTTTGTTTGAAGTATTTTATAGTCACTCGTTAGGTCATTAAGGGCCGTGTACTTCTCAAGCTCAGTCTGTTTGGTCTGAAGTGCAATCAGAGAACTATCCCGACTGCTAGTAGCCTCCCCCAGAGCCCTACTAGACTCATCAAGGTTAGTTTTGCACTCCTTCAGTTCTTGAGTCAATGATGCGTTTGCTTTCTTTAATTGCTTTATAATCATTTTGTTTTCCTCTGTATCAAGAGTCAAATTAGCAATTAAATTAGCAAGCGCAGCACGCTCATCAACACATTCAGCCGCATTTTGATCAACCTGATTATCATTAGTACATATATTTGATGAATCAGGAATGACATTGCTATCATCCTTCTCCAAAACATATGTGTCGTTAATGGATTCAGGTTGCTCAGAATGTCGTCTCACATTGGCAAACACATCATTTTCATCATGGTTTTGTACCTGTTCCAGTGGCTGACCAGTAGAACTGGATTCTTCAGGTGATACCTCCTGAATCTTTGCCATGTAACTGTAATGTGCTTCCAATTCTTGTTCATCAATCTCTTCATCCGTGTCTTCTAGCCAATCAGCTTGCTCAGCTTGAAGTGGAACACCTTGTTCAGCTTGTTTGCACATCATCATCTTCTCCTTGTGATACGCGTAGTCTTTAACCCGCTTTGGCTTCCTGCATTCCCTGGCATAGTGTCCAAATCCCTTGCAGTTAAAGCACTGTATCCCTACGAACTGTCATTACACGCAGTTAAAGCACTGTATCCCAGTCTTTTGCACTACCGGACTTCCAACTGTTTCCCTAGCCCCAGCAACTGTCACTGTCCTTTGATTCCCAAACTGCCTTGACTGACTGTCGTTGTTATACCTTGGTGTAGTATCTTCAGTCTTGTTCCTGGAGTTTGAAGAAGTTCGAAGGTTGTTGTTGGTAGGTTTGTACAACTTCTTAAAATACTTAGCAAGGAGTGCCAAGTTCTTTTGCATATCCTTATCCCTCTGAGCTTGTTCTGGATCACTGTCTTCCTCAGAAACGGACTCAGATTGAGGAGTAACTGGTTTGGCGATCTCTTTGCCTTTTTGTCGGGTAGTTGCACTTGATCGTGTGGAAGAAGATTGCTTGTATGATGGTGCATTCGATCTTTGAGGTTTTGGTGCCTCATAGTAGTTATCTGAATATGGTTGAGCAGCCGCAAGAAGTGCTAAAGGATTTGCACTTCTGGCTAATCTCTCAGAACGGATATCATTAACTTCGTTTTGAAACTGCTTCAGAACGTCAAACAGCTTGTGATATGAGACTGTGTCTATTTCCTGTCTCTGCTTGACCACCGTCACAAATCTTGACCATTCTGGTTGAAGTTGTTGAAGAAATTGAACATTCACTTGCATTGGTGAAACTTGCAAGTTGTTCCTTGTCAACTCATTCATCAGTTTATAAAATCGGGAGTAATAAGACTCCATGGATTCTCCATCTCTAGAAGTAAATTTCCCAAATTCCCAAAATAGATTGGTCTTCACATCTTGTACGTTCAACGATTCCCCTTGTTGTAGCCTTTCAATGGCTGTCCACATCTCCTTTGCTGTGTTACATGCATCAACAGTTGAGTAAATTTCATCCCCAATACCAGTCAGAATCAAGAAAATAGCTTCCTTTTCAGCTTGAAAGTAAAGTTTGTTCTCTGCTGTCATGTTGTGTATTGTCTCTACTTCTTCATGTGCAGCTACTGGTAGAATGTTCTCTGCTGCTTCAACTGCTGCAATGAGTACGTTCGTAGGCATATATGGACCGTCAAAGATGCACTTCCTCAGATATTCACCATTCGATTTAGTGTCAAGGTATCGTAGAAAACGCGAATGCCACTGAGAATATCTCCCTGGTCCAAGCATCGGTGGACGCTCTTTTGAACCAGCTGCCATTATATTGTTATGCATTTGGCTATCTGTGGAGGATGTGTTAATTGGAGTAGACATGATGAATGATTAATTATGAAGTGTGAAAGATTGAAAGATTTGGTTGGATCTTTAAGTGGATATTGTGTTTGAAGTTGTGATTTTTGTAAGCAATTCACGTCACGGGATTTTACACGTCTATGATTTTAAACCGACTAAATGAATTGACGGGATTTTACGAATCAATAGAACAACCTGTGAATTGATTTGATGGCGGAATCAGCGGCCAAAATTCACAGAAAAATGAAAAATGTCAAAAAATCATAGAAAACAGATTTTTTGGGCTCGAAAAATCCTTAACCTGCGACGAGTTGGTACAGCGTGATCGTCTCGGTTTTTTCTCTTCGATTTGAGAGGTCCGGGCCCTAAAACGGAGTTACGGATCATAAAGTTATGGCCGGTTTTTACTGAACCCGTTCGTCCTACAAGTTTTCTAAAAGATTTTCGTTCGGTCCAAAAAAATTTTTATTTTTTTTTTTTTTCTCCTTCGATTCGCTCCGTTCGGATACGCTCGTTCGATCTCGTTCGGAATTACGCTCGTTCGATCCGCTCGTTCGATCGCTCGTTCGATCGCTCGTTCGATCCGCTCGTTCGATCGCTCGTTCGATCGCTCGTTCGATCGCTCGTTCGATCGCTGAGGTTTGTCGCTCGTTCGATCGTTGAGGTTTTCCGCTCGTTCGATCGTCTAGTTCGAGTCCGCTTGTTCGATCGCTGCGATTTGTCACTCGTTCGATCCAAACTATTTTCCACTCGTTCGATCGATACGTTTCTCCTCTCGTTCGGTGCAAGCGTTTTTCACTGCTGCGACAAAAAAAAACGAACTTTTTGGATCCCAAAACGAACCAACAAGTCGTCTTTGCCTTTCTCTTTGAATGAGCCGAATCAAAACAAAAGTAACAATTATGCCGAGTGATGCAACAACCAAATCTGCCGAATTCAATATGCTTACCACACAAAAAAAACCACGCTATCCACCCGAGGCGATTGATACCAATTGTAGGTTCCCGATTAACACTTCACTTGATAACACGAACCACGATTCAAGAAAAGAGATAGAGAGAGAGAGACGAAATTAGAGAGAGAGATGAGAGAGAGTTGAGAGATGAAAAGAAAAATAGATATTATGAAAAAGATATTTTCTAAATAAGAAAAATATCTATATATATTTAGATATTTAGAAAATATCTAAATATATATATACCCCTACACATTTAATGTGACGCGCGAGATATTTAACTAGGACCCGGGCTCGGGTTTTGTTTGGGATTAAACCCGAAACATATACAATATTAGATTAACTATCGAGCCCGATTCCCGATATTATCCTGTTACAACATTAACTAATTAAAGACCGAAGCTCCATCGTAGAGTGACCGAGCTTCCTTGTTCGACTCAATAAATTGAGGCTAACATCTTTTGACAAAAACTTTCTTTATAATGATAACATAGAATCATATAATCACAAACCCACAATTGAATGGACACTAAGACACTCACTCATCATTCTGTTCATTGCAGAAACGGCCAAAACCGGACATGACTTAGTCCACTTAAACAATTGAGATTTGGATTTTCAGATTCAAGTTATAAAAAAAATAAAAACTTGATTTCGATTTCAAAATTATTTGATGTTTTCACCACACATGAGAATCTGATCTTTTTATTCCATAGACATTCAAGCATTAATCATAAAAATTATTTCTTTCTCAAAACAACTTCATGTTTCCACAATCACATTTTTACTGAATTTTGACTTTTTAACACCACCGAGTTTGACTTTTTGACCCTTCTGAGTTTGACTATTTGACTGAGTTTCATAAACAATGACTCATTTTAGGTTATGAAAAATCAAACTCGATTTGTTTTATGTTCTTTTAAACGCCAAAAACACAACATTAATCTTTTCCGAGTTTTAAAACTTAATAATCACAAACTCAACAATCATTAAACTCGTTATTCATCAAACTCGATTAACACCATACACTTTCGAATTTCATTTTTAGCGACTAGTTAACCATTCCTAAGCTATTTATCACTTATTTCTACATAAACATTGTTTATTATCGTCCTTGATTTCAATCTTATTGCATAAACTCGATAAGACACAAACTCAGTAATCGTAAATATTACTGAGTTTAAACTCGATAATGCAAACACATGTATTATATGAAGTACAACTTATATCCACTTACGTTTGAGTAAGAAAAGTAGTTGTAATCGTGGTAATGAACTCAAAAGACTTTCGTTGATTTTCCACTCAAACTCGATAAATTAACTCGGTAAAAGAAAAGGTAAAATGAAAAACATTTCTTCCTTTTATAGCCATCGAAAAAGATTCAGAAATTACACTTTTAGTCCCTTTAGTTTTACATTCCAAATTTTGATTTTGATTTTCCAAAAACTCCCCCTCGAGTAATGAAGTCATTTCAAAATTTGTTCACCATTATCAAAAACTCCCCCTTGGAATGAAATTATACTAAGCTCGTAGTCCAAAAATGAAGATGTTTAAATAAAAACTCCCTCTTCAAAATATAGCATTTTTCAAATTCAGTTTATTTGAGAGATTATTGTTTTTATTTTATTTTCAAAATGATGTATATGAATGAAAAATTTTTAATTACTCCCCCGCAGATTATGATTCCATATTTTCAATTGAAAGCTTTGTATAAAAA
This sequence comes from Tanacetum coccineum, assembly GCA_026074375.1. NCBI lineage: Eukaryota > Viridiplantae > Streptophyta > Magnoliopsida > Asterales > Asteraceae > Tanacetum > Tanacetum coccineum. The sequence continues at coordinate 8,533 of BQNB010029237.1, read as the reverse complement.
ATTTAGAATCATGTGATCTTTTAAAATTATTTTTTTTTAATTTTAAAATATGACAAATCTTTTTGTATTTTAAAATTTTTCTTTTGTTTTTCAAAAATGTATTTACATGTTTTTGATGTATGATCGTTTCAAGAAGACAACTTTGCCAGGCTTTCCAACTGTGTTGGAGTCATACATCTCATACCAATGCAATGAACTAGATACTCAAAGCGTTCTTTTGGAAGAGCTTTAGTAAATAGATCCGCAAGTTGGTATTCTGTCCCGACAAAGTAAATTTCCACAATACCCTTTTCAACATGTTCTTTAATAAAATGATACCGGATGTCTATGTGTTTTGTCTTAGAATGCTGAACTGGGTTGCATGAGATAGCAATGGTACTCTTGGAATCACAATACATCGGAATCCAGTTGTACTTGTATCCATAGTCAAGCAGTTGTGTATGCATCCAAATAACTTGTGCACAACATGCAAACAAGGAAACATATTCAGCCTCAGCAGTAGACATCGCAGTACAATCTTGTTTCTTTGAACTCCAACTCACGAGCTTTCCACCTAAAAATTGCAATCCGCCTGATGTGCTTTTACAATCATCTTTACATCCTGCATGGTCCGCGTCTGAATAGGCAATTAGTTCAAATCCGGAATCCTTCGAATACCAAGGCCCATGTTATAGGACTGTCTTAGGTACCGAAAGATCCATTTAACCTCTTTGAGGTGTTTTACCGTAGGACGTACTTAATAACGAGCACATACAAAAGTAGCAAAAGCAATGTCTGGATGACTGGTTATTAGGTACATAAGCCCTCCTATCATACGACGATAAGTCGTTTGATCAGTAGGAATGCCTTGTAAATTAGCATCCAGCCTTTTAGTTGCCATAGGTGTGCTCATAGAGACACACTCATCCAGACCATGTTTCTTTAACAATTCAATCGCGTATTGTGACTGACTTATGAATATACCACGGGGAGATTGATGAACTTGAAGTCCAAGAAATAACTTTGGTTTACCCAGCATCGACATTTCAAAATTATTTTTCATTAGGTTTGCAAAACGTTTTGAAAAATCTGGATTTGTTAAACCAAAAATAATATCGTCAACATATACTTGAACAAGTAATATGTCTCCCCCGTGATGTCCTGTGAACAAAGTCAGGTCAATAACACCTTTAGTGAAACCATGTTCAATTAGAAAAGCAGACAATTTGTCATACCATGCACGAGGTGCTTGCTTAAGACCGTATAGAGCTTTTTTTAACCTGTAGACGTAATTTGGGAATTCTGGATCAACAAACCCTTCAGGTTGGCTGACATAAACTTCTTCTTTCAAAGGACCATTGAGAAAAGCCATTTTAACATCCATTTGAAAGATTGTGATATTCTTATGAGCAGCATAAGCAATAAACATCCGAACAGCCGCAAGACGAGCAACAGGAGTAAATGACTCTTCAAAATCAATGCCTTCTTCCTGCTTGTATCCTTTAGCCACAAGACGAGTTTTGTTTCGAACCACAATATTTTCAGCATCACACTTCTTCTTCCAGAGCCATTTGAGAGCAATAACATTCTTTCCTTCTGGTCGTAGAATAAGTTCCCAAACTTGAAGTCTCTCAAATTGATTCAACTCATCTTGCATGGACTCAATCCAACTATGGTCTGCCATAACTTCTTTGATATTTGATAAGTGTAGAATACACATATCTATTTATGCTTAAAAAGGCCCAATTCAACCCAAAACGGATCAAAAATGGCAAAAATATGCTTGTATTTGAGTTTAATGTGTGCAGGTATGGATATGTCAAGTATTACAAGAAAACAGTAAAAAACGGGCAAAAACGGACACGAGAACGGATGAGTGATCAAGAAGCTAAAGAAATCAAAACCGAAGCCAGAGAGATCATGCCTCAGCCTTCTTCAGTCAACTGCAGCTTCCACAGTCAACTTACAAAGCCAGCACCACTCTTTGTAACCACAAGGACTGTTTTTGCAAGTTAATTATAACCTGAAAAAGGTGCTACCCAAACACAAGGGCCAGATATGTAATTACCCCAAAGATATATAAAGCGCGGGTCAAAGTCCGGGTCAAATAAACCCGTGGATCACCTTTCAGCCAATAAGAAGAAAACCCCCAACCCGACCTAACCCGACCCTACCCTACACTACCCGGATAAACTTATAACACATTTACACTTACTATTCACCTCATTTACCCCCAAATGCGATCAAAACTCACACACACACACCGAATCCACTCAAGAACACATGAACCCTAGTTTCTAAACCACTCACCCCCATCTAAATTAACCATAGGGTTAATGATCCCCTCACACCCCTTAACCCATCCATCACTATCAATCATAAACCCAACCCAATCCACCCTGGCAAAATAAAACGATCTCATTGGTCAAGTTGCGTGGGAGTGAGTGTATACACTCACATAACTAACACACATATGCCACGTCAACGATCCGGGTTTATACAA